>JAYMTP010006988.1:0-11486 GCA_036897365.1 Geranium brycei | reverse complement strand
CTTCACTTGAGTACTTCTTGGTAAAATCCAATCTCTCCAACATTGCTAACCTTAAACCCTTTAGATAAGGCTATTTTGCTATAGATTTAAATATTTATATGATGTCGTAAAGAGAACTCTTGCTGGGTTTTGGATTTACAATTTTGTAAAGTGAGTTGATATGCACAATGATCTGAAGTGTGATTTGTGCATGGAAACTTTATTCAGTAACTATTTTACATATTGAAGCTTATCTCTATTGAGTATCTTCTTCATTATTTTCCTCAGCTACTGCTCCTGCGATAGAACCCATGGAGGTGTTGACTGTGGTGATGCAATTGTCTCACATGGAGGCGAGTATTGTTTTTTTTTGGAGTCCTTAAAAGGGTCAACATCATTAGTTGGGTGTTGTCAATTTCCTTTGTATTTACTTATTTTTTCTTGTATCTATTTCATGTAGGTCACATATGGCAATCGGTTTTTCTGGTTGCATCAAATGCTGCAGCTCTGCTTCCAGCCTTATGGTGCCTTAAACAGAGGGTAGTAACCATTTCTTATATCATTATTACGCGTTGAGTTCCAAAATAAAGGTTAACTTCTAAGAATTCGATGTTCTAAAATAAGTGCTCCATTTCTTATTTAGGAGGTTAGCTATGTATGAACTAAGACATTCTGCATGGGGGCGTGCAGACAGAGAAACTTGAATCCCTGCTAATTCTTAATCTTTGCTAAAAATTAAATAGAAGACTTATTAAGACGGAAAGAGTGTATGATTTTTGTATTGCAAAATGGATGATATACGAGTTTTTGTATGCAGGCATATGCAGAATGGGTGCTCTTCACATCAAGTGGAATCGCAAGTGGGTTATATCATGCATGTGATATAGGCACATGGTGTGTATTATCCTATAATGTCTTGCAGGTACACCACTCTATCTTCCTTCACGATTTATGTTTTTTGTATCGCTTTTACGGTCTTTATGGTGCAATTATCGCACCGTGGATCGATATGACGAGCTGAATCACATTTTGCGGTTTGAAGAAATCTAAATTCCATTCCGTTGCAGTTAGTTTTTAAAATTGATGAAACACTGAAGGTTCAATAAAAAACGAATATGGTTTGACCACCCCATGATTCATGTATTACCTTCAAAGAAGCATAAAGCTTTCACATATACTCTCTTTGATTGACAATGGTTCAATGGGTGTCTGTTTCAGTTCATGGACTTTTGGCTCTCTTTCATGGCTGTGATAAGCACTTTTGTGTACCTAGCTTCCATAGATGAAGGTACTAAGAGGACAATTCACACAATTGTTGCTATCCTTACCGCTATCATAGCCTTAACAGACGCCACTGGGTATGTAGACACAACTCCATTATTGTACATTTTTTTAAGGGGCTAAACATATTGAGTTAGGATAAATATCTTGTTAAGTGGGTGCGAACATAACCTTTAGATTCATCCATTTTCTTATATATGTCCGTTGTAGAGTTATGAATCCCAAAACTCCCCTCAATAGTAAGGATGAACATCTACAAGCAGGTAATAGCAGAATTAGACTTCTGAATAAGGACTAGAGATCACAAGGGGGCCCTCTGCCCCCTATGGTCTTCTGGTCACCATATAAAAGTTTAATCATGTTATGGCCCACACGTGGTTATCCTCATATGAGAGGAGTGTTGAAGTAAACCAATGCGTAGAAGTTCTTTCTTATGCATGACAGCATATTAATCGGAAAAAAAAAATTATGACCCGATATATTAACTTGATTTTAATGAAATGTATTATTTATCTTTCAATTGAGGGCCCTGCTTTAGTAATCGTGGTTGGCATCTACAGGTCATCAAGTGTTGTCCTTGTGATTGTCATTGGAACCGTTGGTCTTCTTATCGGATGGGTTGTAGAATTCTCAACCAAGAACAGGTCAAATGCATCGCTAAGGACATATTTCAATTTGCAGACCAGGTGAGTTCTTTATCTTCAAGTTGGACATTAGTTATGTGTAGTCATTTTCTCCATAAAAAATATAAACACTATAGTTACTCTTTTATGCCGATTTAATCATAATGGTCAGAAGTATTTCCATTACAATTTTTTTCCCTTTTGTTGGATTGCATAGTATTAAATAACAAAAGAAGGTATTTTTTTCTTCTGAAGGAATAAAGTCTTCTTGGAGAACTAAATGTTCATCCTGTTTCCCTTGTATGTTCAGATGGCAAAGTATTCGATCAACATTTCATGATGTTTTCAAGAAATTATTGAGACGATTTCGCTGGGGATATGTGGTTGTCGGGATTGTAGTACTAGTTTTGTCCGGAATAAGTTGGATTGTGGAATCCAGTGAAACCTACTGGATTTGGCACAGGTATTGCACTCTCCATTTTATTTTTGTAAGTTAAGATTAATATAACACTGCTTAAGCTATTAAAATAAAAAGCATTAAATCACTCTCTCTTTCTCTGCCTTATCCTATTTTGCAGTATATGGCATACCACCGTATACACTGCTTCATTCTTGTTCCTGAGCTCAAAACCAGCGGACGAGATTCACGGATCTGCAGCGAGAGCCTATGAATTAACAAGGCAAGACTCGTTTTCGTGAGTTAAATCGGATTCTCACATTGGGAATAAAAGTTAGTTTGAAGCAAAGTAGATGTGCCAGACGGAGCAAAGTAGAAGTCATATCATTAAGCACGTCAATGAAATGGAGCAAGCTCAATGCCACTTCTTTTTACTATGCTCATTGATATAGTTTCAATTTCTTGCAGTATAGGTATATATGTTCATATACAGGAACTAGAAACATAGATTGAAGAACATTTTTGTTATTCTTTCTACATGACATAACAGTTGAAGCAGCATTAATTTCATGAGTTGACCACCTTTGTGTACTTGAATAAATTTCATTATGATCCTTGGGTGATGCATTAGCTGAACATAGGGGTAGGGGATAGTTGATATACATTTTGAACTCAGGACCTCTTGTGGACATCTTTTGGATCAACTTGGTGTCCAATATGTGTATAATGGAGTTCGTTGAGTATTTCGTACTCTAATCATTTCTACAGCTTGTCTCGAACATTTTAGGGTGAAACTGCATGTACCTCTGTTTACACTATTAATTAACAAGGTTCCCTCTCCGGTCATAGTTAACAAGACCTCTATGGCTATTCTTCTAAACGTTATCTCCTTTGTGTTTTTGGGTTCGTCTATTTTGTTTTTCTATAGCCACATGAACGTGCCAAACTTAAGCCTGTTCTCTTTGTATTGCTTTATTGGGTATGGGTTGAAACACGAAGGAGGGAGATGTTGAGATCCTATTTCCAAATGCACTAATCCTTTGTGGCAAAACACGATGGTCGGTGCACTCTGAGCTCTTAAAAAGACTCCAATTGAGAATTTGTTCCTTTATTGGAGATAAATTAGTGGTCAGTTGCAAGTGAGTTACAAGGTCAAGACAAAGGCAAATCTCAAGCATTACGAAGTTGATTACTTGCGCGTGGAGATAAGTAAGAGTATGAGATTAATATTGAGAAAAATATTTGCTTATGTTGCTAGAGTTAGTTCTATTTGTAGTCTATTGACAGACATGTTTGAAAGAAAATGAGATTTTTTTTCCAAATGGACGCTAATAATGTCATTCTCAATGGAGATTTTACTAAGGCAGTGTATATGAAGCCTTCTCTTGGTATCGATCATCCACCAAACTCAGTTTGTTGATTGTACATCTCAAGCAAGCTCTGCAGGCATGGTTTTTCGGTTTCAGTAGAAAACTGACACATTTTGGCTACGTCTCTAGTCCATATGCTAATGCTCTCTTCGTCGGAAAGAATTATCGGGGACACACCTTGCTTTTACTATATGTGGGTGAAATGATCACTACTAGAGTTAATACTTTAGATATCTCATATCTCAAACATCAGCTCACCCGACAATAAAGAAAAGACAATTCGAGATATAAGGATATAGGTACCTTCACTTATTTTCTCAGGTTGGAAATCTTTGTATTACCGGCTAGCTACCAAATATGCATCTGATCTTATGTCCTGGCAGACTTAATAGATTCTAAGTTTGCCTCCACATCAATTGAGGATAATGTCAAGTTTGCTCCTTTAGATGACAAGTCGCTTTTAGATGCCACTCTCTACCAGAAACTCGTTAACAATATAGTTTATAACATTCCTCACTCACCCAAACATTGCCTATAGTTCACATTATGAGTCAATTCATGCGTGCTCTTCGCACTGCTCGCTATGTGGTTGTTCTTTGGATTGAATAATATGTTTGAGACATCTTGTCTCCAGGTCTTCACTTTTCCCACAACTTCTCTTTGATCTTGCATTCATATTTGGATGTTGATTGGGTTGGTGACCCTATTAAACGACGTTCCATTATGGGCTATTGTTTCTTCCTTGACAATTCTCTGATCTCCTGGAGATTTAAGAAGCATACAATTGTCGTCCGCTCTAGCATAGAGGCAGAATATGAAGCTCTTGGCGATGCTACCTCCGGGCTCCTATGGTTATGGTGGTTGTTACATGATATGAGTATCGTTCACAGTTCTGCTACTACTATTTATTGTGTCAATCGAAGTATTACACTGACTGCTCACAATTACATCTTTCATGAACGTACCAAACATATGGAGGATGAATGTCACTTTGTGTGCCATTTTTCACGTAAGGCACCATCACTCTCTGTTCTATATACTCTAATGATCAAACCACTTATATTTTTATTGAGCCACTACTTCCGGGACAATTCAGTCATTTAGTTAACAACTCAAATATTGATTTTCTATCACCATCTTGAGTTTGAGGGGGTGTATTAACATGTGCTCAACATACATATGAGTCTTATGCCTTTTGTGTAAACCCTAGTTTAACCTATGGGTGTATAAGTATCTCTTGTGTATCAAACTATCAAAGATTGGATACAGTATATTACTCTTGTATCCTAATAAGAATTCATATATGAACTAGTCTTTTATGTGAATGTGATATCAAATATTTATATCATGAAATTTTCTTACATGTGCAACGCCTTAATAAGACTCAAATTTTTCAACAAAATATTTTGTTACGAAAGCATAACTTCCTGAAGTATTTCTCATACAATTCGTTCTTTTTCCTGAACTTACACCTAGGTATTAATTCGAGAAAAGTTAGAATATGATACTTATGAGCGGTTTAACAAAACATATACCAATCTCAAAAATAACCTTTTTATTTTAGGTACACTTTCTCTTTGTGCCAACTCGAGCGAGCATTCAAATATTTGTCCTACATTTATTCGTGAAGGTAATGCGTCGGCTGTTCGTACAACAGTATCCACAACCCCTTTGCGGGCTCCATATCCCGCCCGTTACTCTTCAACTACCGAAAACGTTCGGTTGGAATTAGAAGAAATGGAAGACATGTCCGAACCCAACATGTTTCTATAATTCTTGCGGATACTCCAAAGCATCTCCGCACAGCTTTTCATGCTCGGCCTATTCTTTCCACGCGGACCCAAACACTGCAATGCGAGGTGGAGGATCTTCTCAACGGCCAAATCAGTAGAAGGCGAGTGCTCAAGCTTTGGGTCTAAGATTGACACGCCTTTTCCAGCACTTAACTTCTTCATGGCCTGTAAGTACATACTTGCAAGATAAGTTATACTTCACTAATTACAACTTAGAAACAAGGCAAGGAAAATAGTGTTATGTACCCATCTTGTAGTGATTCGCTCCTTGAGCTCTCGTTTGGCTTCAATAGGACGCCTACCACTCACCACCTCAACTAGCAACACCCCAAATGAGTAGACATCACTTTTTTCTGTGAGTTGTGATGTCTTCAGGTACTCCGGATCCAAGTACCCCGCTGTTCCTTTCACCTGCGTTGAAACGTGGGTGGCGCCTGAGTCCAAGTCTGCTCCCAGTCGGGCAAATCCAAAGTCCGCCACCTTGGCTCGAAAGTTCTCCGTCAGCAGAATGTTGGAAGACTTGATGTCCCGATGAATGATAGGGTGATCTATCCCAAGAAAATAATTTAATTTAAACTTTGTAGGAATTGAGAAGACCATGTGTCAAATCTTGGTACAAAACTTGATAATTGAATGGAAAAGTACACTTAGCTATACCAAACTATATACATTTTTCGAGTAGCTACACTTAGCTAAGAGTATGGTATTTCAGATACCCTCAAGTTTTATAAATTTTCACCTATTGATTTTTTTGATGAAAAATGTTAACTTTGAAAGTGAAAAGACGAAGATACCATTGGGTTCGTTGACGAGAAAGGCGTCTTGGGACGGTGGGAATGGTTCGAACATGGAGGCGGTGGTTAGCTTGGGACGGTGTGGACTTAGGATGGAGGTCGGGTTCGCCGGAGGAAGATGAGACCGGACGCTACCCAAAATTAACCAAGGGTATTTTCTTCTTTTTGCTTTCAAAATGAATATTTTCCATCCAAGTGAAAATTTATTAAAAACTTAGTGTATCCGAAATCTTAGTTGGTTTAGCCAAGTGAAAACAATGTATAGTTAGGTATAAGCAAGTGTATCTTTCCCTAAAAAACGATGCATCTTAGTTTTGACTGACCCGTGTACATGTGAAGGTAGGTGATTGCATGGGCGACGTCGATTGCAATGTCGAGACGCGCGGCTAGATCAAGAATGGTTTCATGCACACCGTCCAAGTGCTCTCTGAGGGTTCCGTTTCCAACGTGCTCCAAAACAACGATTCTTTCACCTTCATGCTCCAAATATCCATAGAATTTGACCAAATTCATGTGTTCCGCTTTTGCCAATGTCCGAATCTCACTTTGGAACTCCACACCTAAATGCTTTTTGTATATACCCTGCAATTAAATCATCAACTCCTCTTTTAATAAATTGATCATAATAATATCATGTGAACAAATTATGTATATATATGATTCAACCTTCTTGGCTCGTTTAATGGCGACGATGGTTCCGTCTTCAAGCTTCCCCTCGTAAACTATCCCGAACCCGCCTTGGCCTATTCTGGAGGATGGGGAGAAGTTCCTGGTAGCTTTACAGATCTCTTCCATGGTGAACTTAACACTGCCTGGTTCTCTCCCGTGTACCGTGACCTTTGAACTGGCAAAGATTCCACCACGACTCGAACCGTGACTCGAACCTTGGCTCGAACCATGACTAGACCCAAAATATGAACCACGACTCCAGCCGCGATTTGAAGCGTTACTTGAACTACAACTTCTGTCACTGCTACCAGCTTGAGATGTAGACGAGGCAACTGAGTATGACTTGTTGTTTACTACAAACAATCACAATTCTGGGTTAATCTCTTATATATGCCAAACAACATTAGTTTCCTACAAACAAGTAAAAGACTCCCTATTTTATTGACAAGAGACCAAACAGTATTAACATCATATGTCCCATTTGAAATTGGATAGAAAGAGAAAAGGGTAAAACTAAGTGTATGGGAGAATCACGCCTTAACAAAAAGGAGCACTCATGGCAAAAGAAATTCATAATATATAAATTAGAGCCCGTAGATATACTTAACCCCTACAAAATTCAGAATGCCTATGAAATCTCGTTTTATCATTAAACGAGACATATGACGTTACCCCCTCTTTTTTATTTTGATCAACAAAAACAATTGTATTAAATAAGACTCAATTTCCCGAGATGGGAAAAAGAAACTCTAAAAGAAGTACAAGAAAATAAAAAGACAAGAAAGATAGGCAAGATACAATGAAGTTGTTCAAATATCATTCATGGGCGAGGTTGACGTGGAGGCTGTCTTTTCTGCTTGAATCTGTTGGAGGGAAAGAATGACGGCCTCTTCACTGTTACTCTATATTTATCTGATGTGGAACTTGGCCGCACGTGTAGATTCTTACCCATTAAAGAACATCATATTCTAATAAAAGTCTAATCTATCATAATTGGGATCCAATGTGTACACGAAATCTAGTTATTTTATGCCCATAATTATCTGACGAGGGACTTGAGTTTATATATAGGTTCCTAACTAATACACTAATATTAATTCTTCCAACTAAAGACGAGTGTGTTAAAAGGCCGAGATGTTAAATGAAATGTCATATTATGAGACTATACATGCATAACCACCAGAGCTCAATATTAATAAATGACATGCTCCATATATATATGTTATTACCAGAAGGGGAGTTAGAGGGAGGGACGGTGTTGGTGGTGGCCGTGTTGGTGAAGCAGGTGGCGAATGGCCCGGTGATATAGCGGGCGACGAGGGCTATGGGGTTGCGAGGCTGATCGGGGGGAGAGTCGGGGCTGGGGTTGTGCCGCTGCAACTTAGAAACTGGAGCTTGCATCGGGAGTTTTGAACCACTAACAACACAAGAGGATGAGAAACAGAGCAGAGAAGAGTAGGCTTTGATATTTTAGGCAACAAGTGGCAGTGCGTACCCATTGACTATTGGCCTCGTCAACTTGACTGTCTTCTTGTCTTCCCACTGAAAACCAATTATACATGTCCATTATTTAGGACGCGGAATGCTTTCCAGTCTAGACACCACTCACATTCCTTATAAAAGGACAATCACAGTTTACTACACTTAATTATTTCTAAATGAAACTTTTATATCTTAACTAGTTTTTTCTCTTTTTAGTATCATGACTATTTTTATTGACAACTTACTCTTAAAATGCCTAAAATACCTAAACAACCCCTGATTTTATTTTATTTATACCCAGTTTACCGCCCGGTTTACTGCGGCCCACGCAACATGATGACCGGGCTGAACGGTGATCGATCCCCTAGTTGAACGGTGACAGGTATGCAGTAAACCGGGCAGACTTGAAATCAAAATTAGGGGTAGTGTAGATATTTTAGGGGTAAACTGTCAATAAAAATAGTCAAGGTACTAAAAAAAAAAAAAAAAATAGTTAAAGTATGAAAGGGTCATTTCGAGATAGTTAAGTGTAATAAACTGTCATTATCTTTTTTATAAATGTATATAAATATTGTGAGCTTGTACACGGAGGAAGTTATTTTTGGAACATTATTCTTTTAAGCTCTAGTTAGTTGTATGAAAAATAAAATATCTAGACTTGAAGGTAGTGATATAAAATGCCCATGATAATGAGTGGATGAAATTGTTTTGCAATAGAAATTTGCCTTTCAAAATAATTTATAATTTAATCTTCTTATTTAATTGAAAGTATTTTCACCTATAGGATCATATTTAATTCTTTCTTATAAACAATTTTCATAACTTGATTAATCCCTAAAATTTAAGCTTTAGGTAGTTGTATGAAAATAAAATATCTAGACTTGAAGGTAATAAAATAAAATGCCCATGTAAAGGAGTTTACCTGAAAATTTTAGGGCCTATAGCTGTATAGGTAACAAATTCTGAATGATAATGAGGTGGATGAAATTGTTTTGCACATGGATGCCGGCTTCGGGAGGCAGAGGTGAGGAGGCGGAGGCAATATTGAGAGAAATTAAGAGGAGAAGAGTTTGGGTTAATACCAATTTTTTTAATTTCTCTTATTAAATTTAAAATGGTAATTATGGTGTTTTAATGGTAATTTGAATAATTAGTAAAATTATGGTAATTTGAATCAGTCATTAATATATTTGAGTAATTTGAATAATTATCATAATTACCAATCATTAATAGATATGTTTTTTTTAAGTAAACGAATTTATTTATTAAAAGACAACTAACTCGGCATCTAGCCGGACAGCTGAAGATATAGATGGTGGGACAGACCCCTTACCATAATTCTAGTTAGTGCTAGTGAAAACAAAGTTGGTCATTAATAGATATAAGTTTTTTTGAAAGATTTAATCGATATATGTTAATGACAGTTAATAAACATATAAATTACGATATTTTTATTAGTAAAATATTTGATAATTTAACTTAAAGGGATAGAAATATTAATTAATTGTTAATGATTATTTGTTATGAAATTTCAACCATTTCGACTATCAAAATTGAATATTTTTATAAATTCACAATATATTGTAACAATTTATATTTTTCTTTGAGTCATATTGTTACAGTTTATTAGTTAGTAGAGCTATAACAAATGAATAAAAATAATACATGTGAAATAATTTTAATATTAAAATAATAAAAAATATTATTGATGTGACAATTGGAAATGATTTTGGGGATATGGATTAGAATGAGATGAGAATAGAGACTCCACATTCCATTATCATAGCGTCATGATTTTGGGATTTTGGAACCCTTAAGTTGAAGATGCTCTAAAATTACTATGTTGATGTTTCGGGTTCGAAAAAAATCAATTTGAGTAATGGTTGTAAGGAACTAAAATCAAACTCACAATTCCAAAGATCAAACACATGCATAAAATAAAAAGCAAGCCTCTTAAGGGATTGGGTCAAAATAAGATATCTTGAACGAGATTTTCTAAGTAAGCTCAAATAACAAGCCTCTTAATGAGGTTGTTTTTGTTTGACTTGCGTGGGCTTGAATGAGGTTTTATGATAAAGCTCAAATTTGATTAGAAAAAATTAATCAAAGGTTGAGTTTGTCTCCAGAAAAAATATTAAATTTTGAATTGAGGTTGACTCATTCAATTCGTTCAATTTTTAATAGAAATTTAATTAAAATGTAAATGTTAATTATCAAAAAATATATGATTAATTAAACATGAAACATTAAAATAGATGGGTCGTGAAAATTCATCTCATACTTAATTAGACGGTGCTCAAATCAAATAATTTATGATTCAAGATCAAACGAGAGTCGCTTATTTATTGCTCTCCTATTACAATTAAGTAAAGAAAGATTTTATATTTAATTTTGTTTGTATATAAAACTAATTATTGTTAATATCATCTATAAAAAGAAAAAAAATTATATCAATTAAAATTATTTTTTTTTTGAAGGTAAACCAAATTTTATATATTAAGACACTCACCATAATCTCAGCTACTGTTAGTTAAAGCAAACTTGACAAATTCATGAGCCACTTGATTATAGGAACGGCGAGCAAACAAAATAGAGAAACCTAACCCGAGAGCAAAAATAATGCGACTACAGTCACAGATAATGTCCTCAAACATGTTTGTAGCTTGTTTCCCTTGCCGGACGTAGTTCACCACCTTAGATTCAACCACCACCTCCGTCCAGTTCTTTCCTTTTGCCCATGACAAAGCTTATTTGGACACCTACGGCCTCCACCTTTTCGGAATGGAGATGACCCGAAAAGCGTCTACAAAGAGCTCCCATAATTCGACATTATGAATCCCTATAGATAAGCCCTACGCTCCAGTTCCCCCTCTTTGCATCTATTCCCCATCTACATTTATCTTCAGTCTTCCTTGGTCCGGAGGGACCCAAACTCTTGGCGATGATGACACAAGCTGACCTGCTCCTGAGGATCCTCTCAATGGTTTTGACGCTACCCAGGCTCTCCGGAGCCCTTTTGCAGTCGCTGCCACTCTCGCCGGGTGGAAGGCTTCCATTTTCCAAACTGCTTGATTCCTTGCCCTCCATATTGTCCAAAG
>JAYMTP010006987.1:0-11486 GCA_036897365.1 Geranium brycei | reverse complement strand
GAGTCCCTGAGATAGGTTAGCACTTGTAATAGTAGCCTTAAGTAGTGATTTGTGTGATGATCATCGATACTTGTATGTTATGACTAATTACATTATAGTGAAACCGTTCCATTGATAGAGTACCCCCAGACGTAGGTGAGATTGCACCGAACTGGGCAAACATTTGGTGTGTCGTTGTTTACTGATTTTGCTTTGTTATTGTTCGTGTCTGCTTGCTGATAGTTAAGAACATTGTCTCGACATTCTGCTCGACATTGTGCCTAACATCTTGTCTGGGTTAAATAATCAGAATTTCAATATTCATTAATAAAATCTTTTCTACCATCTACTTAAATATGTTGGGTTTGTTTTGATATATTGAATGATTCAAATACATAAATTTAATTTTTTTTCATACATAAGATCAATCGTCGTCATTCATTAACACTCGTTATAATCAGTCGTCAATTTCTATTTTGCAATGGTTTGTACACATATCCAATCAAGTATCATCGGTTCTAAAGTAAAGTAAAGATTTAAAGTAAAATGTTATCAGTTGATGACTTGATGATGATGATGATATCAGTGTCCATTTGTAAAAATAACTAAAAGATAATATAACATTTCACATTATCTTTAAAAAATATCATAAATGTTTTCTTGGAAGTGACATTTTATGGTAGTAACATGATAAACTTCAAACTTGAAGGTGTAGTAAATGCAATACGATTTAAATGACTAGATTAGGAGTGTAACATACAATTTCTCTTATATTTTTTTGTCATCAATCTTCTGTTGATTTCTATCTTAATATATTTTAATTAATGAACTCTTAATGCAACCAGCGTTTTATGCACATCAAAATCATACTATTTACACGGTTGACTTTGTACCAAAAGATTTGTGCACGTAATTAGTTGAATTTATTGTCAATTAATTACTCCTACTCTACTATATATATTAGCTTTGATGGTCAAAAACATCAATTAGAGATGGCCTCGTCTGTCTTGTCTTGGTGACCAACTCCTTCCCATCTCGAAAGAGACTCCTATTCAATTTCAACATATTACATATATGCCACTATGTGTCACCTAATTCAATCTTTTATTATAATTCAATTCAACTGCTTCTCATAAATTATTATATCATATAAATTATTTCTAAACAGCTGTTTGATTTCAAAATCTCTTATTTTTTATCTTCCAAAACTATTTTTATGGTTGATATCAATGCTTTAAATAGTTCATCAGCGTGATTGTTTAATTCTCCATCATTGAATTTTTAGCTTGATTAATTAAGTGTTGACCAATTCAAAATCAATGTTGTGTAAGTGGAAATGAATTTTTTTAGAGTACCCATTTATTCTAAAAACCTAATTTTGACCTTAAATCTCAAGTTAGAATAAAGAGAAAATTGCAAGAATGTACCTTATTATATGTTTTTTTTATAAGAATGTGTTATGTTGTTTGACAAAAATGTGTCACGCTGATTCAAAATCTCGTATTTTATATTATCGATGGCTGATATTAATGCATAGTTCAGTATGTTTGTTTAATTCACCAAATTTGTAGCTTTATTCCAATTCAAAATCAACGTTGTCCAAGGGGAATGAATTTTTTTAGAGTGCCCATTTATTCTAAATGCCTATTTGTGACCTTAAGACTCAAGTTAGAATAAATAAGTGGCGGTAAAATGATTATGATATGGTCGATTGAGAAGTTACTAATTTATCATTAAATGTAGGGAAGACATTTTTTACAACTTTAGAACATATATATGATGAATTCATCTTAGACTTAACGCGTCGGGATGGTTTCCAAATGTACAAAGTAAATTCAACAAATTATTTAGTTGTGATACAAGCCATGAGAAATTCATAAATGTTGGAGCATCGTTTTACTAACGCAAGTGTAGAGTAATTATGTGTCTGATTGTCTAAATGCAAAAAGAAATTTTGGGTGGCCTAATATGATTATTGATTATTGATTATTGATTATTGATTATTCTATTCATTCAAACAAGATATTTTTGAACTTTTTGTGTGCCATGTATGGCCAACAACCCCCACTAATTACAATAGTTTCCGACGGACAAAAAGATACACAGAACTTAGAATTGAGATGGGTTGTTGTTGTAGGACATGTAAAATATGTATGAGCAAATAAACGTGATGTGATTGCTTTGGTTTATGATTTTGTCAAATTTAAGATTTCATTATAAGTTAGGATAAATGATTTGTTAGTATAATATAAATGCCGATTTTAAACCGGTTAAAATATATGTATATTAATGTTTACTTGAGTTTAAAATGATGGTATTAAATATAATCGCCGAATTTCAATACAAGTTTTATTTCAAAAGAAAAAACTCAACGCTAAAATTACTTGTTAATTAAATTTATAAACGTTTTTATCATCTCAAATACTCGTTTCATAATGCTTAAATGAACAAACATGGATTCAACATAAAACTAATTATTGTATTACCCTTTTAGTGGAATTACGAATTTAAATAAATTTTCCACCAATGCAAACTATCTATCAACGATGTGTCAGTTGATTCTGCCAATCAAATTATCACACAACAAATAATTGAAAATCGTATGATATTTATTCAATGGTAATATAGACATTTATCTTTGAACGTTAAACATTGACAAATATTTTTAAATATAAATTATATCGAATTGTAGCTTTAGGATGAACGAATATCGCGCGTTGTGGTAGATTTGCGTTCTGCCAGCAAGCCAAAAACGTAAGAAGGTGAGGCTGATTCAAGACTAAGAACAACAGCACAAGTTTCAATCACAGTAAGAGTTCAACTAATCTTATTTATATACACGATTTCTTGCATTCAGTTGAATGTGCGAATTCCCTCGTAGTCGACGGCCGTGGTGATTCAGGGGAGCAATTTTGAACAGTGGAAGCCGATGGTTTTATCATCCCGTTCGATTTGGTTTTCCTGGTGTTCAATCTCTGGTTGATGACTTAGTACTAGGAGGGATTGGGGGTTTTCTGGCGCCGCTGGGTTGATCCTGGGAAGCACGAAGAGCTTGGAAAACTTGGATTATTAAAGATTCGTAATTTCTCAGGAGATGTCGATTGCCAGCGTTGGAGTAAAGATATTGATCGCATGGTTGATCAAGGAAGCTTGTTTAATACGCTATGCAGTGGGATCACGGGATTTCTCCATTCAATCGAGGTAGAGGTCGTGGCTCTGTATAATGCTAATTAGTTCGAGTTGATTTGTCTCCAGGACGGATTTTATTTGGAAATCAACCTCGCGGGATTACGGGATTTCTTCAGCCAGTCGAGGTGGAGGTCGTGGCTCTACATAATGCAAATTGGTTTGAGCCGACTTATCTCCGATCTGTGATTTTATTGATTCATCATTTTATTACTACTATGTTTGCTACCAAATCGTGTTTGGATGCGATGTTAGCCAAGCTTGTTGTTAGCTTCATGATTTCGGAGGGTCAAGTGAGGGTTTTGTCCTATTGAACCGTGTCGTTGTTTTTTTCAGCATGTAGTTAAGCTTATTTGCATAATAAAGTTGGATGTTTTAAAAAAAAATAATATGAGAATTCTATATTATTGTTAATAAAAAAATATAAGAAACTAATGAAAATTCAAATAGTCATAATGTAATTACATAAAATTTTAAATATTTTTCTTTAGAAATAGACGTACATCACTTTGGCCCAACCACATCAACTTGATGTAGATTGTAGACATTGTGGATAAGATTTTCTTGTGTATATGTATCTAACCATTAGGGAAAAAAGAAGGAGGTTAAGCAAAAGTAATATAAAAAAGAATGTTATTTGTGGACGACAATTTGGGGTTGAACAAATGTAAAAGATTGAGTGGTGGCATTTCTTGTGAAGTAACATCATCGTCCTCGTCTATACCTAAACACCATTTCAAAACCAAACATTGATAATTTCATTGACATTTTAAGATTTTCAAGAGGGAGTTGACAATGCTTTTGAAAGATGCCTAAACTTCACTAATAGATCATGTTACTTATGTTATGTCCTATCATTTTATTTACCAGGGGCAATAGATTATAGACCATCATATCAATATTATGATTTAAATAAGACTTTTGAGATATTTTTACACCATCAAATTTGTTGTATAATATATTATAAAATAATTTACAATATTTTCATTTTTTTTAAATTATAAATTTCAAAGTTGCATGTGTATTTGAATATCTAAATTTTATGTATGAGCAAGGGAAGAGAGCAAATTAAACCATCACTTGCAGGATCATATTGTTTTAAATTTTCTGTTTTATTAACCATATAAAAAATCACTTGCTTATAGTATATACATTTGCTGTCGTCTTAGCCACTAAAGCGGGTGGTAGATCTATTTTGCTATTGGGAACAGTGACAAATTGTACAGTTTCGATTTTATCAAATGTCAAACTTTATTATTGTAATCAATTGTGAATAAGGTGGTTCACTATTTGATTACGTTGTTTCTAAACATATTTTGCAATAAACCTTTTTTGGTTTTGTTTAAAAGAATAAAAAAAATCACTTGCTTGTAGGATATAAAAGTTCGTTCTTGTTTAAATATTTTGTTTGTGAGCTAACAACCAACCGAAAAACTTATGGTATGACTTTAATTTCCAGTAAGGCCTAAAGCAATATCGAACCAAAGCTGGAAATTGGGTTGAATCACAAATGGGCTTCCATAGTAGCCCAAATCAAAATGAGACCAAATTCTTGCCACCACTAGGGTTAAACCCAATTCTCTACAACCCGGCCCTCACATATTTAAGGTAGCCTTCCACATACTAATAATAGAAATTGAGGAGAAACTTGGTGTTACTCCCACGAACCATTCACTTAAATCAAATTAGTAATGATTAATGTCTCGCATTAATCTACCAGTATGAGTTTGGCTTAGTGGTTAACACTGCTCCCTCTCTAACTTCAAATCAAGAATGAGATGGATTTAAAAGTAAATAGGATATATGATGTAATATTAAAAAAATGTCTGACATTAATCTTGTATTTTAGTATAGAAATAAATAAATTAAAATATAAAAGAGTATATTGGTCATTCAAATTAGAAATTGATACCTAGATCACTATTAACTTATGCGCTTTTCTCACACAACCCAATACCAATTAACGTGACTATGATTTGTGAATCACCTAACTAGATCATCGGGAGTCGTGGAAGAATCTACCGAAAAATCTTCGGTGACGATCATCGGCGGTCAGTTTGCTTCTTTGGCAGCTGTATCTTGATCTACCGATCCAGTCCAGTGATTGCACAATTCCACCGACGCTAGTTTTTTGAAAATGTTATACTAAATTTTGAAACATCAATCATATAGTCTGATGATTTGTATTTTTTCACTAATTTGTATTATGAAACATGATCCAATGTTTTACAATTCATTTTCTTGTTTCATGTTTTCATATTATGAGAGTAGATTTAATGGCATTCCATCTTTTTTTTAAAAATCGTTTTATTTTTTCACAATTTGTTTTTTGAAACACATTTCACAATGTTCAGTCATTTTTTCACGATATAAATCTATTAAACACATCTCAGTATCACAATTTCATCATTATTGGTTGCTGAAACGATTATATCAGAGTCCTTATGTTTATGTTGATATTGATATATGAAACAAGTTGTTACTTCTTGTTTACTACTATAAATTTGTGAAATAAGGTTTCATGGTTTACTAAAACCAAATGTTTGACAAATTTATGAAGGGATAATGACAGTTTGTTATAGCTAACTATCGCAAAATGACACTTTCATACCTTGACTACTTTTTCCCTTTTTTAGTACTCTGACAATTTTTGTGACACCCTACTTATAAATGCCTAAAATACCCTTGGATTAAGAAATCAGAATGAAACTGGTTCAATTTGATTTTAAAACCCAAAATTGAACCAGTTCAATTTAATTACAAAAAATTAAAATTAAAATTTGTGAAATTACATTGTTGTCTTCTTCTTCAACCTCTCGCTCATCTCTCGCCTATGGAGAATGAAAATGGAAAATGAAACAATACCCAAAATCAATGCTAGAAAATATAAGGGGGAGGAATATGAACCCTAATGCAAAGAAGAGGGAGAAAGGCGAGAGAGGAGCGAGTCAGCGAGAGGTTGAAGAAGAGGACAACAACGTAATTTCACTAATTTTAACTTTTTGGAAGTGAATTGAACCGGTTCAATTTTTGGTTTTCAAACCAAATTGAACCAGTTCAATTATGATTCCTTAATCCAGAGATATTTTAGGCATTTTAGACATGTTGTAAAAAAAAATTATCAAGGTACTAAAAAAGAAAAAAAAATAGTTAAGGTATGAAAATGTAATTTCGTGATAGTTAGGTGTAACAAAGTGTCATTATCCCATTTATGAATTTGTTTCATCTTTCAGAATGTTGCGAATATGGTCTAGATAATATTTCAATCCGGACCCTCGTTACACCCAATTTCAATAGGTGTAACGAGACTATAGTATAACAAGGGATTGAAATGATTATGAAACAAAAAAAATGAAACATGCTAACAAAGTAAATGAAAAGACAGTTCCAAAATCAACCTTCAATCAATTCATTTGAATGAAACACGTTAACTACTCTTTTTTTCCAAATTTCTAAATCACAATTAGATATGATTTCAAATATTGTGTTTATGAAACATGTTTCATTTAAAAGTAAACATTTGATAATCACCCTTCTTAAAAATGAAACAAACGTTATAAAACATATTTCAAATAAAACAAAACATTTGAATTGAAAAAGAAACATCATTTAAAAATATAAAAAAAGGTTATCAGAAAGGGTTAATCCTAGATTTACAAAAAGGTGATGATCTAGAGTTGATATAGGAATTAACTATTTCTTTTAAAAAAGATCCAAAATTTGTTACGTTATCAAAAGTTTCAAGTTACCCCCTTTATGTTATTTGGTTTTGAAAAATTTATTTTTGTGATGAAAATGTCACTTGCATTTCAAAATTTAAAAATATTTTTTGAACTTTGATTTTTATAAATAATCTTTATGAAATAAATAATAAAAATATGATTTTAATAAATAGAATACCAATAACTTTTTTTTAAAGTTTTTCTAAAAATAATTTAAAATAAAAAAAACGGGCTTTAAAAATTGTTTTTTATTTTTTAAAAATAATATTTTTGTATACTAAAATCCGCCTTTTAAGATCCCTTAAGTTAGGGGGGTTGTGTTTTAATTATGCGACGCTTATTTTTGGGTGCGCCTTCTTTGGGCAATTTAGGGTTTAACCCTAAATCGCTTGCTGTCTTTCCCGCTGTGTGCGGTTGTTTTCCGGCGTGTTTTCGACGCGACTGTGTAGGATTTTTCTCTCAAGTTGAGAGCGTCCACCTCTGTGGTGTTATTTTTCGGTGTGCATAAGTGTTGGTAGATGTGGGTAGTTTCAGGTGAATTTTGTCTGGTTTCGGGTGCTGGGATGGACGATTTTCGCGAGCTGTGGTTGAATTTCACCGAAATCGGGGAGGGGAAGGTAGGGTTCGTCCTGGGCGACCGTGCGGAAGGCGTTCTGCCGGTGGTCGACGACCGTAGTGACTTGGGGGAGCAATTTTGGACAGTAGAATCTGATCCTTATCTGGCTGGTTTTTTCATCCATTTCAATTTGTTTGTTTTTCCGGTGTTCAATCCCTGCTTGATGGCTCGGTACTGGGTGGGATCGGGGGTTTTCTGGCGTCGATGGGCTGATCCTGATAAGCACGAAGAGCTTAAAGAACATGGATTATTAAAGATTCTTGATTTCTCCATAGATGTCGATTACCATTGTTGGAGTAAGGATATTGATTGCAGGGTTGATCGAGGAACCTTGTTTAATGTGTTTAGCAGTGGGATCACGGGGTTTCTCCATTCATTTGAGGTGGAGGCCATGGCGCTGTATAATGCTAACTGGTTCGAGTCAATTTGTCTACGGGGTTATCGAGGAACCCTATTTAAAGTGTTATGTAGGGGGATTACGGGGTTTCTCCATCCAGCCGAGATGGAGGTCGTGACTGTGCATGATTCTAAAAGGGTCGAGTCGTCTTGCCTCCGATCTGTGATCTTATTGGTTTATCGTTTTATTACTACTATGTTTGCTACTAAATCATGCTTTGATGTGATGTTAGTCAAGTTTGTTGTTAGCTTCCCGGTTTCAGGAGTTCAGGGGAGGGTATTGTCCCATCGAATATCGTCGTTGTTCTATTCGGCATGTAGCTAACCTTGTTTGGTAAGTAAAGTTAGACTTAGATGTGTTTCAAAAAAAAATCCCTTCAGTTCGTTATTGCATTTAGCCTAAAACAATTAATTTTGAAGTGAAAAGACAATTTTGCCCTCATCATTCTATCACAATTTCAAATACTTACCCTTTTACTTATTCTGGTACTCTTAAACTGTCAAACCTTTGTGAAAAGACAATAAGCAGCCCAATCGCTTGAATTGTTGTCGCAACTCCGACTTGTAAGTCTCTGTCTCACTCTAAATCATCTGAACTTGTTTAAGCTCCTCCTCTACCTTATGCTTCTTGGCACCAACTTTCGCAATTAATTCGTCTGCATCTCTCTTACTTGTGATTTATATTCACCATACAAGACAAAAATGACAATTTCAGAAACCGAGCATACATAAGAATCAAATGCATAAGCTCTCATAGACATATACATCAATGACGGACTCGATCACACACGCCACAAGATAAATGTCCAAGGGCGATTTTGTCATTAGGCTCGACTATACAAACTCGTTCTTACAAAATTCAAGCGATTAATGTCGCTCCAATGGACATTTTCATGGCAAATAAATAGAAATCCTCGCCGGAAAAATCTATGCAGGATCAAGATTTTGGTTGTTCGGGTAAGCTTTATGCTTTGTTGTTGAAACTCTTAGGCACTGTATACTAGTAGAATAATTGTAGTCAAGCTTCTTTTAGTTTGGGAGGTGGTTTCTGCTTGCAGAAGCCATTGTCGATACCAAAATTGAGAAATAAAATGATAGAAACTATTGTTAAGGGTTGGAAATTGGAAATGGGTGATCAAAGGGAAATTTCGGGATTTAGAAAAATCGACCCCTTGTGTGCTAGTTACACGAGGCCATTGTAGCTTGAGAGTTAAGGATGTTAAACAAACAAAATAACGAGATACTAATGGACTTTTAAACCATGTTTTAGGTAAGAGAGTGCATACGTAAACATCATTTAGTTAAGGAAGTGTACGTGACATTTTTCCTTTTATCTTATTTCTAACATTAGTAACAATAAGTTAATCTGACTTGCACGTGAATAATATGTTAGCATGACTCGCATCTAAAGAATATAAACTTGTTAATAATATAAAATTCATTTTATGATTTCCACGTGTGAGTGGAAGTTTTAAGTAGATCACACTAATATTAAACTATGCCATCCTGTTTAGTATCAAAGGCTTGCGTACATAATCAACATAAACCCCTGAATCAATTTGTGAGAACTCATGGTACGAAGGCCATGATTGGAGGACAAGTAAACCAAAGCTTGTGAGAAGCAGAGAGAGATTGCTTGTGTCCCACAAATGGATGGAGACTGCTCACCTTTCATTTAGGTGCAATATCAAAACCTTGGACCATTTCACTATTAAATAGCTTCATACCTGTATTTCTGCAACAGCAAAATAACCCTTTATTAATCTACAGTCACACCAACGAACAAATATATATATATATATATATATATATATATCTATGCGCTTGCTTAGATTGTTCACAACACCCTAAGATCTCCCATTTACAAAATAAAATTCATGCTTAGTATTTTTCTATTAACGACCCAAATGGTTAGTAGAAATGTATCATTCATATGAATGTTACATCTCTCCCTCCCTCTAACAAACACCAACCCATTTTCCTTGTCTATTTAATCATCAATTCTCAATCATTACCCACAAAATGGCACCAATGATGAGACTTGTCATCATAGCCTCCCTTGCCTTTCCCGTGGCGATCACCAACGGGCAATCACCAGCAGCTGCACCCTCTGCAGCACCTTCCCCGAAAGTCCCTCCAGTGTCAAGCCCGACTGTCTCGGCCCCACCAACGCTGCCACCGCCAGCGCCAGCTCCTGTAAAGGAGACACCGGCACCTGCGCAAGCTAATGAAGCGCCACTCGCAGCGCCTGTGCCCGCACCAATTTCTGCCCCGCCAGCTCCAACGCCTGTGCCTGTGCCCTCACCTGCACCGGCCCCAGCTAAGCACAAGAAGAAGAAGAAACAGAAGCACAAGAAGCATCACGCACCAGCGCCCGCGCCAATGGTTCCAAGCCCTCCAGCACCGCCTGCAGTGACAGACTCAGAGGATACAGTCCCAGCACCCGCGCCCAGCCTTGACTTGGTAACATAACTAATCACTTCAACTATATTCAGTTTCTGTCCATCTTAGTTCAATAATGTTGTTAACTCTGTTTCATGGGTTGCAGAATGAAGGTGTTGCTCTGTATCAACAGCAAGGAGTGTTTGGGCTGTGTGTGAGGAGTGGATTAGCTATTGTTATCTTGCTGGCTGTTATGTGATATATTCAAGTGGGTCTTATTTTACTGTAAAAGAGATGATTATTTCAGAGTTTATCTACAGAGACGAATAACAGGCTGCCAACATTTTTTGTATTTATTCTTGAGCTCAAAATTTGATTACTATTGAGTTATGAATTAAAAACCAGCATGACGGTCCATAGAGAAATGATCAGAAGAGTTGCATGTTCATGGTCGCGTATCAAACTTGATCTGTATTTAAGAGGTGGTGTGATGAGCACATAGCCCATTCAATAGCATAAAAATCATGCTCCAATTAAAAAAGACTGACGGTAAGCAATTATTATGTTTTTTCTTTCTTTCTTTCTTACATATGAAATAGTTTGGTTTTCAAGCAAATAAAGCGATACCATCCATTGTGAGCAAATTTTCTTGAGACATTGACTATAAGGGAGCTCAAACTTAATGAATAATACTTTAGATTTAATTTACTTGGAAATGTGAAAACATCCAAACTCTCAAATTTATTAACAAAAAAGTAAGGATAATCTCAGCTAGCTACAGCTAGTTTAACACCATTATCACATAACTACACCTAACATATTTTTTCTTCTGAAAACCACGCCAACTTTGGATATTCTCACTCAACTACAATCCGTTTAGTTTTCAATTAATTTTCCATGTAAAATGACCAAACTACCCCTAAATGTCATTTAAATTTTCAAACACATGCCATTGACCCTCTCTCTCATCTGCCTCTCTTCTCTCTAACAAACTCAAACTCATATGCATTGAATACCAGCTCCAAAACGGTAGACAAATTCAGTGAGTTTGAAAACCAAAACCAAAACCAATTTCCATCAGTAACATAACTACATATCATCTAGTAAAGTACATATCATGAAAACTAGAAGAAGACGAAATAAAAAAAAAAGTACAATTAAACACAAGCAACAGAGTATGCTAGGAGAAGAAGCCACACCGGTAG
>JAYMTP010006986.1:0-11488 GCA_036897365.1 Geranium brycei | reverse complement strand
AATTTGGAAACCGGACATGACCGGTTCGATTACCCATTCTTCCATCCGGTCCCGGTTAACCGGATATGGACACCCCTAGTTCTGATGATGAGAAATGTATCCGGTGCACAGAAGCTCCTCTTTATTTTCATGACTCGAACATGAAACCACAATACAAATCATAAATCATTTCAAAGAATCAATCACTTTTCTTTTCAATTTACATAAACCGGTACCATCTTGTACACTCTCAGAAACCAAAGAAGAAGGAAACTAGTATATGGGATATCAAGAGAATGAAAACTGTGATCCATGTGTGGGTATTATTTGACAAGTACAGTGCCTATACATGATTGGAACATGCTGCTTAGAACAATCTGAACCTCTCCTGAGGTATGCTCACACCGAACGAGGTCTACCAACAAAGGGAATAAGCGGGAGATGTACCTCTTAAACGAATCACTTTCCAAACTAGTCAATACTTGCAGCGCCGACACAACTAAAGGCGTCCTTGCAGTCAATTCTTCCTTTCTGGCTACGGGTAACGGGAGGATCCAGTATTGCACCGCCTGTTTTTGCTGGTTGGTTGGGTCCCTGGTACAGTTGAGGTATATTTTCAGTATTTTCTCGCACAGGGCCACAGTTCGGGATTCTATGTCTATTTTCTCAGACAGAGCTGGGTACTCCATGAGCAAGTCTTGGAGGAAGTTCAGGAAGTTCTGGTAAGAGTCATTTTCGAAATGCACAATTGGAGGGCCAGTGAGCTCAAGGATGGAGCATGCTTTGTGAAGCTTCCTCTGCCAGACCGTCTCAGAGTTTAATTGGGTGGCATGTGATGCCACAGAGGAAAATATTTCAAGAAGGATCTTGATGTTGTCGTGCGACATGTACTCTACATTTGCTTTGCACAAATCAGAGACAACCTGGATGTGGGAGAGGAATACATGGAACAATAAATATAGCATCACAAAAAGAAAATGAACAAAAGATGTTCTGGTACAATACCACAACATTACTGTTCTACTGGAATCTCTTAACTAGGGAAAAGGTAAGAAACAGTTGCTGTAATAACAAAGGATCAATTTGATAGCACATGTTTTTTATAAGATGATAATCTGTTCAATTCCTAGCACAAGGAGGTGCCAATCAACAAGTTTCTTTCAAACTTCAGAACTGAATGAGAAATGATGGTCCAAATTTAATTGGTTGGAATATTATCACTAAACATATCGAGTAAGAACAGGTCTGCCAGAGCTACCAAATTGTGTCGTGTGTGTGTGTGAGCAAGCGTTTATGGCAAGCTATAGAAGAATGCATAGAGAAACAAAGGTGGAGAACCTGTATAATGAGTAGCTGCATAGATATATGAGCTTTTGTTCTTGAAACAATGTATGCCACGGTTTGCAAATTATCATCCTCAAGACAAGCAGCAGTCAACTCGTGATCAGACATATTCTCTGTGTCGGTATTTAAGTGATAATTATCCGGCACATCTATTTCATCCATGCTTCTAACGACCTTCATAAATTCTGGCAGTGTGGATTCAGCTGCTTCCCTTAAAGCAAGAAAAAGGTATTTCCATTCATCTTCAGAAAGCTTGTGCCCCAAGCCACCAGCCAGATGCACCAAGGCGTTAACACCAGTACTAGTAGGTCCCTGTATTGAACTTCTTATGAATCCAGTCATAATTGACACCAAGCCTGGTAGTTGAGATCTCACAGCCTCAAAATATCTAACAAATAAATCTACAAGACACTCTGTAGCAACCCCTGTAGTTTCTGGATCCCATGTATTTGCATCGTAATGTGGAGATTCTGGCCATGTTCGTTCATCTTTCATATGCACATCTCCTTTTTCAGGTAAGTTAAATATCGGAAAGATGACAGAGTTAAAAATACCAACCCAAAATGGGCGAGAGAATAGATGACCATGGTCCTTTAGAATATCAAAAAGCACTTCCAACGAAGTCTTTCTGATAGCTGGTCTGGGCTCAAATGTCAACTTTGACAAACCTGAAAAATCAATATCACAATAGTAAAGTTTTGATGCAGAAGGCATTGATCACAACATAATTAATCATGTATAAGGAGGTGTCTGCTTAGTGCAGGAGTTGTCTCATTGAAAACTTATTCAAGGGACAGACAGTTACAAGGAATAGTAATAGCGTCTCCGATAGAAAGAGCAAACAAGGCCTTGATAATGGCATTGCTAGGAACCTACCTTAGAGAGTAGTTTACCTGTGAGCAAAGGAACCCAAAACGAAACATGATCATCTTTATCTGTGAAGGCTTGTATGTCTGAAGTTTCTTCATTCACTAATGGAAAAAAGGAACCATCAACCCCGTTCTTCTCATTGCGAGCAAGCCCTCCCTCCGCAAGCTTGACAGCACAGAATCGAAGAAATGCAATGGCATTGAGGCTAACATCAGAATTGAATCTGCTATTCGTGAAAGTGAGTAGGCATTTAACACAATCAGTAAAAGTCATAGTCTCGGTCTCCGTAATATAAGGAAAATATTCTCGTACTATTTTCTCCATGGTCTCAAAAGCCAGTAAGACAATATTCTTCCTTTCATCAGCTGCAGCAGTGGTAAAAACCTGATGAAATGAAGCATTATGTGAGAAACTCAACATTTACAGGGCAGAGTAGCAAATTCCTAAGAATTCAGCTTTGTGAGCTCATAATGTTACTATAACTAAAAAAAGAGTTGGAAGTTCGATTTACAGGACCAGCCTGGCAGTAAGACTTTAGGCTGCATAGGATTATTTTTTATGGGAATGAGAATCAAGGTTGAGACCATTCCCCTTCTATCAATACACATGCAGCATTGTTTCACATATAAAGGCATTTAACTTTTTGGGAACAAGAACCAAATAACACTTAACCAAGTGGTCAAATGCTTAAATCCTTGAAAGGGGAAACAAAGTAAGAACACATGGGTCCTACTTTACACAAAATTACTACAAGGAGGGCCTGAAGGTCTCTCTTCACAGGCTTTGCCTGATACAGTGAAAGCGACTCTCATTTTTTATATTTCCTAGTGTATATCCTTGGCTAACATTTTGAGTAGTTTTTACACACTTCACTTTAATTACGGCTCCTTATCCTTTTTCTATATTCCCATCTATGTATAATTAAATGAACTTACTACAAACCAGACCCGATTGATTCTTTATCCAACAAAAGTGGGTGCTAATCAGAATTCAAATAATTAAATGAACTTACTACAAACCAGACACAATACCAGATATCTATGATCAAGCTGTTCAACATACCATAAAAACGCTTTTCCAGCCAGATTTGACATTACTGACACGGCTGAGAACCATCTGTGAAATGCACCGAACTATTAATTCTCTAATTTCTGTAGAGTTGCTTTTCTGCACAACAATCACAAATGGTCTCAAAAACTCATTTTGGAAATTGTAGTTGGCCAGCTCCTCACGTTCCAAGAATTTCATAGCAAGTTGCCGCAGTGAATCCATCACAAATATGGCCACTGATAGATTTTCTGACAAGCCAACTGACACAAAGAAATCCGAAAGAACATGCCATATGCGGGACCAAACTAATCTGATGCGGGTCATATTGTAATGCCTGTGAAACATGAAACACAGTTATTAGAAATTTGGTTCTGCTTCTGTCCAAAAAATGTACAGCATTAGTCAGAATCTACCACATCTGGAAGAAAAGAGAATTCTAAAATGTCTTCTTTATCATCACATTCATGCAACATTATATACGTTTAAGTAATCAATCACAGAATTATAATAGTAAATGAAGAATCTTACGCAATTTCAACTATTTTTGTAAGGCTGAATACACGAGGGTCTGTCGGAGATTGCAGCTCCAATATGGATACTTTGCAAAGAGCCCTCACAAAAGCTACTATTGCATCACTATTCAACCTTTGACTATGTGCAAATACTTGGTTCAACTCAAAATTGCCAATCTGCTCCAGCAAATTCAAGTTCGAAATGAAGTTGCTGATCTGAATCAGTGTCAATTGTCCTGAAGTATTGAGTCCAAGACTAGTGCTGTCGTATGAACCGCCTCGAACAACAGCCATCACAGCTGGATTTTGAAGACTCCCTTTTCTCTTCAAAGAAGATACACCAACATTTTTTGGTGTTTTCTCTTCCAAGTCAACATTAGGTACCGACAAAAAGGATGCGTCACTTGGTGAGCCCTCTCCCAAAAGTTGCAGATGCTCAATCCGGGAGAGGCATGTCAATATGTGTTCCCAGGCATCCTGAAGATAATTACCATCTTCAATCGCAATTGATATTACTTCCTGTAAAGAGTAAGTATCAGATAGAGACTCATTGAAAATTTTGCAGGGTACATCCATCTGACACACTAGCATACAAAATAATGCTTTTCATATTGCACCAAAAGTGAGCAAGAAAAAAATATTAATTCATCTTGTGATCATCCTGTAACATCAAGGGTAAGGATATTTCCAACCCTGACACTCTACAACAAATAGACTTACCTTCATTGCATCAACATTTTTTTGTTTCATATCTGCAGCACAATGGAGAAAAGTCAATTTGGCAATGGAACTGATGAAAGCGTCTCTTTGAGTCTGCATGCCCATCATTGCAGTCACATGCACAGCATGGCGGAAGCCCATTAAACATTGATTAGTGGCAATCTCATCATCACTCTGATCGAGAGTTACGCTGAATGCAGCAAGCATAGGACCCCAGCTGACCTCAACCATGAACCTCAATATTGATGGATCAGTTATTGCATGATATACAGACCTGTAATATAAAAATCACAAATAGCACAAACAAACAATGAGGAGACATTTAAGGTTTGTTGTTCTTGAACAAAAAAAACCAGCAAATTACTCATCTCTTCAAACTAAAATTGCACAGACACTTCCATGGGTGCAATCCGCATGAGTAGCGATAAATTCTAAGGAAAGAAAGTATACTCTTTAATGCACTTACTCTGATTTTCCAGACTTAGCTTTAAACTGTTCCTGGATGTGCCTTATAAGAACTCCATTTGCACCAAGTGGTTTTTCTTCCGTTTGTCTCCAGCTGACAAGATTCAGTATACCATCGAAGCCCAACAATTTATTGAAGCTATTTACCTGCTTGCTTTGTTGAGCAGAAGACTCGGCAATTATCTTAATTTCATTTTTCACAATTTGATCATACAGAGCACCAAGATATTTTTCAGGTAAATCCTTCCCGTTGTCTATCCCTCTGTTGTTTTTTATAAAATCAGCTTTAGTCATCTGGTATGCAACCAATGCAAAATGAACGTCAGAACAGAGTCAAAATTAACCCTGCATCTACCATCACTAAACTAAAAATAATAATCCTTATGATTTCAAAGTTAATTAATGTATTTTAAGTTAAATCCCAAGATAGTCAGATCTAATGCATGTGTATTCAGCAACATTCCAGAATTTTTCACTACGAAATTACTATTCATGTTTTGTAAAATTTTGTTGAGTGTGGACAAATACATATGAATGGATGATGAGTTTTGTTTCCTTGCTAAAGAGAGTATTTAAATGAAAAGATGAAGGGGTCTGAAATAAGTGACTGTTATTATAGAGTATTCCTTTTAAAAGAAAAGAAAATAAAAGGTACATACAAGGAAATTAAGAAACAATTTTACAGAGGCAACTATCTCACATCATGAACGCAAAAGAGAAAAATACTGAAAGCAGACCTTATCTTTCACCATGTTATTATGGGCATCCGTGTTGAGCATTATGACAGAGTAAGCAAGAACATAAGCAGTGTCCGCAGTTGCAAATGAACTTGGATTGCATTTACAGTAACGCTCGGCAAACTTTTCCATGATGCGGTCGATCTTCTGTGCCTCTCCAGGTAATCTGAAGCTGCGGAGGAAAAACCTTATTGCTTCACCAAAATCAATCCCTTCGAAATTAAATGAGTCTACATAAGCATGCATAACTTTCAGAGAAAATTCCTCCCTTTCACCTAAATAGTCACCAATCATTGTTTCATTAAGACCAGAAGTGTTCTTCAGGAAAGCTGCCACTTCTTCTGGAGAACCGCCAATTTTCTTGGTGTTGATCAGAAACTCAATACCTTTAGCAGGTTTCCGATTGAACAGCGAGATACCTTTCTGCATTCACCATAGTTAAGTTTCATTATAAAGTAACCCAGGTGAATTCCTGGCAAGATGAAACAAAAGAAAATATAACGGAAATAATGTTCTGTCACAGCAGATAGTTGAAAGATAATTAGGTTATCATCTTATGAAAAAAGAGGAATTTGTAGAACTTGAAACATTGTCAACATAGCAAATCAACAAGGATCGGCATCTTCTCTCTACAAAAAAGCAAACACTTACCTGGAGCTCGATTTTATAAGTACGACGTTGCTCAAGAGTAGCAGCATCTGACAGTTCGGAATTAAATTCAGAATGCAGCTCACAGTCAGAGACAATTCCTTCTTCTCCACTTGGGGAATTCTCTACTGAACTATCACTCACAGATCTCTTTGGCAGATAGGAATCTCCTATTCTTAGTTGATGGTCCATCCATGTACCCATTGATTTAATTATAGTAACCAAGCACTTCACTGATTCATGCCGAAAAGTAATATCCTGGGCCATAGACAAAGTAGTTGTTGAGCCAGGAGGAGGTCCCAGAGCAGTTTTCAGAAGGCCGTTGACAGTCCTGCAAATATCTGATGGAATTAAAATGGTTTTAATACATTTACTAAACAACAGTGCAAAAGTAAGAGGAGCAAAGGATGTCAAATAATCGATGTATTACTTATATGAGAGAGTTAATGTATAAGAAGTTTTAAGCTTTTGATACTGTGGAAACTTGATGATCAATTATAAAATTTGGTTCACTTGAAATAATATGCGCACATAAAAACATAGCATGTCTACAAATTCATTTCAAATTCAAGAACTCATTTAAACAGCAAATCAAAAGAGGAAATCCAAATCAACTTAGATTCAAATGAACTTTGGAACTAGCGTATTAAGGTCTCATTCTGGAAGTTATATCATCCATATCCACCCAGTCAACAAGCATTGACACACAACTAGATAGTTCTATCATATTATATAAGTTGACTAGCATGGAATAATATGATTAGGCATGTACTGAGAACTCCATGCCCCAAATTCATGTGTGCGTCTGAAGAACATACATGGTGGAATATTAGTGTGGTCACCTACTCTGGAATACATAACTCAAGTAATCAACCTTATACATTTAAATATGACATGTTCCAAGGATGAAGCTTAGGTCTTGTGGGAGAGGAAGAGTCTGGAATTGGAATACAACTTCAACACAATTTAAATGTTTTTAGCTGCATGCATTTATTTAGGCTGTCTGTTGTATGTCAATTAGGCTTTATAAAAACGAAACAATCATAGTGTATCTATGGTGCAACTTAACACATGTTCTTGCCCTCACTCTCGTAATAGCTTGATACCATGACCACCCTATTACAACCAATAGTTACCTTTCACCATTTTTTTGAGTATCATAATATTCCTTTGTTAATCAACATCAATATCCTTAAATTCCTTGTGCTATGGTGTTGCACTGATATGATCCCTCAGCACATCAATCATCAGAAGACAAATTATTTTTAGAGTTCTGGAATTCCATGGTCATTGTGAGAAATTCTTCTTTTTTATCAGCATTATCATGAGAGAAATTCCAACATTCACTAATAGAAGTTAACTAAGAGCTTTGGGACAGATCCCTTATGAAGTTTTGTTACTGCGTTTGACTTTGAATCGACAAATAAGGAAGGAAAAGATTTGGCCAACAAATAAGGAAGGAAAATATATCTTGGAAAATAAGTTTTCATGCAAGACAAGTTTTTCCTTTTATCTTTCTCGAAAATAAGGTGTTGCAGATTCAAGAGAAGCATCCAACCGAAATCATGGAGGAAGAGCGAGACCAGATCGTAGAGGACGTTCGAGTCTTGTTTGTAGCCAAACCCTACAACAATAGCTACAAACAATATTTGAGGGAACTCAGCAACTTAATGGAAGAAGAAGAAATTGAGGAGGAGTTGGGTTCCCAAGGAGCATATTCAACATCGACAGTAGGTCTGACGGATTGGGATCTTCTCATTTGATGGTGACTACCCAGAGATACGAATCTTAAAATTTGTACCTGATGGCCACTCCAGTCCCAAAGTGGGAGATATAAAAACGACAAGTTGAGTTCCCTTTGATATAATACTAGTAAGGGACATTAAGGCCCAACTCAAGGATCAAGCTCTACCGTACATGAGTGTAGGGAAACGGGGCCTATGGAATTTGGCACATCCTCGCAAGTTAGTCACCTAGAGAATAAGGTGAAAATGGGGCGGCGTACATCCGTTTGACTTTGAATCGACAAATAAGGAAAGAAAAGATTTGGTCAACAAATAAACAATATATTTCTTGGAAAATAAGTTTCTTGCAAGACAAGTTTTTCCTTTTATTTTATTTCCTTAGTGGGCTTTCCTTTTAATTTCCTTTCCCTAATGTTCTAGTTTGAGATATATATAATAGGGTAGAGACAAGGTAGGGAGTAACGAATAGAATTGAGAATTGTATAGTACTTGAGCCCTAGGCTGGAGAGAAACCAGGTCTTTCGAATTACCTGGAAGTATTCAATAAATCTTCATCTTTTATGATCTATTTATTTTGTATCAGTCGATACACTACTCAAGTGTATCAAGTTTACATCATAAAGCCAAAAGGCACATCTTTCTTCATCTATATAAACTATGATTACTCATTATTGACGTGTCAAAGAATGGGGATTCAGTGACTGCTGAGTGTATAATTTGGCCATCCGCCTAAAAGTTTAAGCTTTTGGGTTGGAGTAAGTTTAACATGGTATTAGAGCATTCCTAAAACCCTAACGCATAATATTATGATTTTTATGTGCTTCCTCTAAAGGCATATATGATTTGCTATGGTCAACTATAATGTGCTTGTAGATGAAGTGACAAAACACTCGAAAATGTTAATTGTTTGAGCAACGTAAGAACATGTTAAATAATATGATCCTAAGTTTTACCCACATTACTTGGTCACCAACAGATAGGATCACCAGATCCAATCTTCTTGAATAGTATATATTACACAGCTGAATATTACAATAAACAACTCCACTGACACCAACAAAAAGAAGAGGGGGACAAATTGTAAAATGCGGCAAGGGTAACAATACCTTTCAAAAATATTTGGAGCATCGACGTCACAATCATAGTTCACAAAGATATCAATGGGAAGCTGTGATTCCTGAGAAATCTTATCCAGTAAATTGAGCACTGTCATTTTCTGTATATAACTAGGCTGGAGAACGTTCTCCAGCACCCGGAGGATTAGCATGGGAAAGAATATGCCAATCTCTGCTTTCAACCCTGATCTATATTTTGTTACCAGATTTACAAAAATACAACACAGGAGCTGGAAAACAGCCATAACTGTCAATGCACTGTTCTTCAGCAATGATAAGCAGAGATACTGTTTGATGGCATTGAGATATCTGTACCCAGAAAGCAAAAGGTCAGAGGCTTTGGAAGAATACCGATCATAACAAGAGAGACAAAAATCATGAGTTGATATTGATAATGATGGCGTTAAAATAAGAATATTCCCAAAACTGTGAAACCCTGTGTTGTATTTTTTGTAAATCCACTTGTGTGCCTAGTCATGCATATAAATATATATATATATAGTAGCTTTCAATTGGTTTGGTTTTGTCAACTCTTTGCTATTGACCCTTGTAATTATACTCCGTATTCACCACTGAGATTTCTGTTTCATCTACAATATTGCTTCTAACAAGATGATGAGTAACTGAAAAACATGAAACTTCAATAAATTATACTACAGTTCTTACGCAGAAGTCAGAAACTGTGACTGAGTGCACAGGTCACTTGCCTCTCATTTGACCTCCAAGCAGGACCAGCATTGTCTATGATCACTCTCAGCAGCTCCAAAGACAGTACCTTCCCTCTCACCAGGATTTGGTCATCGGGGTTCTCTTGGGATGAGTATTTCATAGATAACTTGCAGAGATTCTTGAAAAGCAGAAACCCGTCTTCCCTGAGCTTACTGTCGCCTCCTCCTGATGAAGTCGGAGAGTCCCCTTTATCGCTGCTGTTCTTGGTGGGTGACTCGAACTCATCATTGTTCAGTGTTTCCCTCGGAGAGCTGGTCCACAGCAGGCAGTTATCGTCGGGAACCCCCTCGCTGGCATTCATAACCTCATTGATAAAGCCCTGGCAGAAATTCAAGGAATTGCCCTCGCACAGGTTCTTATCAGCAATGTCGAGCAGCTTGTCGACGGAGACATTGCGGTAAGGGACGTTGAAGGAGCCCTCCTCGACCCTGGTGAAGACGATGAGCATGATCTGGGCGAGGACGGCCTTGGCGCAGATCTGGTTGGAGGGGGTCATGCCGCCGAGGTAGACGTTGTAGCAGGTGCGGACGATGTGGACGAGGCAGTCGCCGCGGAGGAGGACGCAGGGGGAGCGGACGGCGGAGAGGAAGACGCGGAGGACGCCGAGCTCGATGGACTCGTCGGCGGTGCTGCAGACCTTGCAGACGGCGTCGAGGAGGAGGGGGATGGGCTCGCCGGAGGACTCGTTAGGGTTAGGGTTGTAGATCTCGCCGCGGAGGAGGCCGATTGAGAAGAGCTTGAAGACGCAGTCGAGGGTGGGCTCGATGACCTTGATGGAGGCGGTGTCGAGGGCCAGGATTAGGGGCTGGAGGACGAATTCGGCGTCGGGGAGGGGGAGCCCGGACAGAGGGGAGGACGGGTCGCCGCCGTCGGAGGAGGGGACCGCCTCGAGGCGGTCCAGGGCGGCTTTGCAGGTGGAGACGAGGCTCGCGTGCTTGCGCCACGCCACGTTCTTGATGATCTTGTCCAGGGAAGGTCCGATAACGCGGCCGGTTCGGGTGGAACCGCCTAGGTGTTGGAAGCCGGACATTTTGGGGATCGAGATCGGTCAATGTCGGATTCACAGATTCGAATTCATTCTCCGCGATTTCGCATCAGAAATAACCAGAGTGCGAGAGGCGTAGATGGGAATGAGGACGCTTTCTGATTCTGGGTAATGTGGAGCTATGGAGGGGACAGATGAAGGCGAGACGAGACGAGGCGAGACGAGGCGAGACGAGACGAGGCTCGCTCGGGGAGGAGGAAGAAGAAGAAGCGTGTCCTGAAACTGAATTCAATTGTGACGAAGCATGTCATGTCACCAACTAATTTTCCTTTTATTTATACGTTTCTTGCGTGCGTAGTTCATTCCATTTAAAAATTGTTCTCGTGCTTATTTTCATTTTTGGGGATGACGGCACGTGATAAGTATATTTTGAAGAAATAATAACGGTTTGCAAATAATTATATACCAATATCTTTTATTTATTTTTAAGATTTTTTTTTGACAAGGAAACATAACCACTTTATTAAGGCATGTCTTCCATCAGTACTCGAGTCAAGGCCTCCAGCAGTAAGCCGACCTCGAACTCCCA
>JAYMTP010006985.1:0-11489 GCA_036897365.1 Geranium brycei | reverse complement strand
AATAAATTTTTCAAAAATTATTTTTACTACTAACAAAATTTTATTCTTTATTTTGTACGATGAAAAAAATTAGAAAAAAAATTCAAAATCATTTTTACTTGTTTATTTTAATCTTTTAGATACAAGGGTAGTTTTTGTCATTTTACAAAAAACTTAACATAAATTTTTAAAAAATTAACGGAAAAAGGTAAAGTGAAACTTTTTGATACTTAAGGGCTCTCTCAAATTGATTGTACTTGAGAGGGTTCATGTGAAACTCGCGTATAGTTAAGAATGGTTACCTTGAATTTTACCAATATTTATTCCCATAATTAAGTGTGATACTTAAATATATGGCTGTTTTAGTATTATATTTTTGTCTCTATAGAAGAAACAACATGTATTGTAATATAATATGAGTGTGAAATTATTATTATTATTATTGTTGTTTTGTTAATTAATATTATCTTGTGATTATGCTAAACAGTTGTTCATTTTGCAAGTGGAAGTGTGACTTAAATTTCAATGGTTTTTGACGTGCTAGTCCACCGAAATTGACCGTTGCTTGTTTATAAATGATTGATTATGTGGGGGTGAAACTGAAATAAATTAGCAATTCCAGGGTCCTGATAGCAATTAACTGTTAATAGAATTTGGGGCAAAAGTTAGATTCCCAGCAAATCCATAAAAGCCCAAAAAAACAAACAAATCAAAATAATGCATCGAGTTTAACATTTAAAGACAATATAATTATACATACGTAATATTTTAATAAAACGAATTAAATTTAAACAGAACTCAATTCAGACCTGTGCTCAGCATCACATTTGTGGTGAGGTCGGAAATTCAATCCCGCAAAAAGAGTGGGAAGAGTTTTATGAATAGATAGAGTTAATATAATTTTCATAAAAAATATCAGTCTTACTAAAAATTATTTGGACAAATTGAAAATTTTTAGAACATTGATTCAAACTAGATTTTACCAATTTTAAGAACAAATTGATTAAACAATAGGACGTCATTGAATCAGCGATATCAAATCTCCATCAAATTCAATGTATTTTGTCTCTCCACCGAGATCGCAAACATTATAAATTCGACATATTCAATGATCCCAACCCATATCTCATCGAATGGAGAGTACAAAATTTTCATCGAATTCAGAATTTTTTTGTCATCCCTAATAAGCAATATTTCAGCAGTCCAGCATTATGAGACAATGGTCAATTGTTAACATTGTTTTATCATTTTGTCTATGAAATACACTCTTACACAAAAGAGATCAGATCAATAATCAATACAACCACAAAACTGCAAGTCATCAACCCTATGAACCAACCTCTTACACACACAACAGAGATCAGATCACTAATAGGAACCAAAACTAGCAATTGCTGCTATAGGGCATTGTCCTAAACTATGAGAGCTATAAAAATGCCTACAAAAACAAGAGAATACCTATTTTTAGTGTCTTACCAGTAACCATTGAGACCTCCCAAGGCATCAGAGTCCTGACGTAGACCCTTTGAGTCACCTAAGTCCCAGAAATCTTTCTTTGAGCCACCTTCAAATTTGTCTCCTCTAGGCGGGCCTGAACCGGACCGGCCAGCCCCGCCGTAGCCACCCCTTCGGTCAGAGGATGAACCGCCAGAGCGGCCATAACCACCCGAGGAACCACCTGAAGAGCGGCCATACCCGCCAGAGCTGGAGCTGGAACGTCCGAATCTTGAACCTCCACTAGAGCTGGAACGGCCAGTTCGGGATTCGCCGTACCCACCCATACGACCGGAAGATGAACCGCCAGAGCGGCCATAACCGCCACCACTGGAGCTGGAACGGCCAAATCTAGAGCCTCCTTCGCGATCGCCATATCCACGATCGCGAGAGCCTCTGTTCGAACTCAGACGACCGCCATCACTCATGGCATCGAGCATGTCTTCGTCGCCCTTGATTTTAGGGAGCTGTTCATCGAACAAATAATAAGAATTGCATATATACCTCTTTAGAGCAGAGATTGAATTGGACACTGTAAATTGAGATATATGAAGGAAGGAAATATATTACCTCTTTGAAACTGCAGCCGATTTCCCGCTCGATAAGTTTCAAATCCCTAGCCTGCCTACTCGTGTACATAAGAATGGTGGACCCTTTCTTCCCAGCACGGCCCGTTCGACCAGATCGGTGAACGAAGATCTCTGATGTGTCTGGGAGCTCGTAATGTACCACCTAAATAGTTTTTTAAAAAAAAATAGGTTGGAAAGATACATAGCAGTCACAAGATTATTCCTTAGTTTCATATTAAAAGGAGATATGAGAAACTGAATGACCAAACTCTTGCCACAAAACGGCGACACAAGAAAACATTGCCTCAGAAGCTTAAGCGGAATGATGTAGTTTCGATTTTCTTTTGAAACTTCCAACATACCATTCAGAGCTAACTTGATAATTAGTCTAAGCTATAACTGATCTACATCCCAAAATAAATGTCTTGCTTTCCTGAAATGGATGTCCAATGATATGTGTTTGATTTCTATTTTAGTCATGAAGATGGCGGGTACACTCCTTGAAGTTAAAATGAACATATTCTATCATATAAGACATCATAATCCAACCCATACAATTAAATTTTAATGGCCAAACTAAGCACACATCGATCCTCATAATTTCCCTCCGCTAATTTCCACAAAAGCTACGTTATAAACAACCCTTAACCTCATAATTTCCACAAAAGCTATGTTATGAACAACTATTCGACCTTGGTTTTCCTAATTCACATGTCAGCTATGCTAAAGATTAGAAAATAAGATGTTAAAACGGTAAGAAATGAGATTATGAGGACAATAACTAACCAGATCAACGTTAGGTATATCAAGACCACGAGAGGCAACATCAGTGGCAACTAAGACGTTAAAGCGCCCATCTCGGAACCCTGAAAGTGTTCTTTCCCTCTGACCTTGCGAGATATCCCCGTGCAAAGCCTTACACTGATACTTTGTTGACATTGCGTGTGCTAGATCATTGGCATCTCTCTTTGTACGAGTAAAAACGATACTCTTTCCACCCTTTGCATGTTCCTTACAAGACATACGAGTAATTGAAATATAAGGAAGAGTAATACCAAGAAAAAAATGTGAATCGAGCAGAAAAAATAAGGAAAGGAAAGAGAGCTTTGGGTTATTACTGTTATTAGGGGTCCAAGAATCGATGCTTTTTCCATGCCATTTGATACAACTGAAAACATGGAAATTCCCTCAGCTAATTTCTGATCAGAATCTCCAACCTGCAATGCATATTTAAGTGTTAATCACCTTTCAATCATAAGCAAGGTTCTAAAAAACGATAGGCGGTAGTCGGGGAATCCGTGGATTAATCGGATTTGAATTTCTCTATTTTTATTAAATAAGTTATTATACATACACAATTAAAATATGAATTACAATATATAAAAATAATTACTATAAACATTTAGTATATAAAAATATAAATTTTAATATTTGTTACATTCATTACATTAAAAAACAATAAAAGTGCCAACAAAAGTATCTATTAGCATAAATTATTTTCATTTTAAGCATTTCATATTATTAGTTGCTTGAAAATCAATTTTGAAAAAAATAGCTTAAATCTGCCTAGACCCGCCGCCTAATTCCGCCTAGCCAGCTTGATCCGCCCGATTAGGTAAAATCGGGTTGGTGTTCTAAAAATCCTCGCCTAGGCATCAAATGGATCCTGACATGTATCCAAATGCAAGGTGTGACTATATTATGCAGATTCCATAAACTCAACCGACAATTAGATTCAAAATGATGACATAGATATTCGCACTCACAAGATCAATGGTCAGCGGATTTTTCAGATACCGTCGCGTAAGGCTTCTAATGGAAGGTGGCATTGTTGCCGAGAACATCATGGTTTGGCGTTGCTTTGGCAACTGCTGTAAGATTTGTTCTATAGCTTCCTCAAATCCCACCGCCAACATCTGATCAGCTTCATCGAGCACAGCAAACTGGACTTGGGACAAATTCAAAGCACCTCTCTCGAGAAGATCGATTATGCGGCCAGGTGTTCCGACAACAACGTCAACACCATTTCTCAGGGTCCTCAATTGATTGTCAATGGACGTGCCCCCGTAACAACAAGTTGTGGATAGCCTGGGTGCGGTCAACCTGAACTCCTTCTCAACTTGGCAAGCGAGCTCTCTCGTCGGAGCCAGCACCAAAGCCAGAGGGGTCTTCCCGCGTCTAGACCACGATAAATACATGTTCATTAAATTCTGTACACAATTGCAAAGTAATTTCACAACAAAAGAGAGGTGGGAGTGACAAACCCGTTCTGGGCATTGAACTGAATGATCTTATCAAGGATGGGAAGCCCAAAAGCAAGAGTCTTCCCTGTTCCAGTCCTAGCTCTACCTATCATGTCCCGCCCTTGCATTGCCGGTTCCAACACAGCTTTCTGGAATAGGAAACAAATTGATTTTCATAACCATTGTAAATTAGTTAAGTAACTAACTACATATGATCTCAGAAAAAAATAGCATCCACCCATTTATAGTTGGGATGAACTATACGACAAAATCATCTAAAACTCATGTTCGCACAATTTTCTCATTAGCCAAAAAGAGGGTCAGAAAACAACGAGCAACATTCTTTTTGATCTGCGATCCTAATTTAATTGCATGTCCGAGATTTGAACTCAGGACCAGCAACATTAAACTACAGGATCACAAATCATTTGAATTGCACATCCATAGCCAGACAAACATAGCAGTACCCACAGCTCAAACCTAGCAAATAAATTGTGCCAATTTCATTTCAACTACATTTCCTGAGGAAACAAACACAGCTCAAAGTCTCAAACCTAGCACATAAATTATGCCAATTTTGTATAAACTACATTTTCCGAGGAGCCAAACACAGCTCAAACGACTTAGCACATAAATTATGCCAATTTCATATAAACTACATTTTCCGACCAAACAACACAAACCTAGCACATAAATTACGCCAATTTCATATCAACATCATCAACTACATTTTCTGAGGAACCAAGCACACTCCATTCCCTGAGGATTTTCTGAGGAACAAACACAGCTCAAACCTAGCACATAAATTATGCCAATTTCATATAAACTAAGTAAACACTGCTCATACAAACCACATAATTTATGCCAATTTCATATAAACTCCATTTTCTGAGGAACCAAACAGGCTGTAACCAAGCCATTACCTGTATGGGGAAGAGCTCCCGTATACCCCTCTGAGCCAGAGCAGCGACCATACCTCCATCGATTCCGAGGCTCGCGATATCAAGCTCCCCATCATCCACAGCCGCCGGAGGCTCCGCCACCGCGTACCCGACCTTACACACGAACGGCCCAGATTTCGCCTCCACAGGACTCACCAAACCACCACCGGAACCGCCATGGACAGGAACAACAGAGAAACCAGAGGGCCTCCTCAACACCGCACCGAAGAAGAGCCTAGCGCCTCTCCTTCCACAGACCGAAACCAAGGGACACGACGGCGAGGAAGGAGCCGAGCGGAGGAGAGGTTCGCCGGCGGCGAGAGTGGCGAAGGACACGGCGGCGGTGGCCATTTCGAGTCGCCGGAGAGATGTGGCGGCGGAGGGTTCAGTCGGTGGCGCGCCGTTCACCACCGGTTTCGAAGGAGCCGAGTTTTGGAGAAGAAAGCAAATTGGGAGCGAAGCGAGAGAGATAGATAAGACTGACTGTGTAGTATTTGTAGGGGGGCAAGTTAGATATTTTTTTTTAGGGGTGGATATTTTGTACCCGAATCGGTCCCGAACTAGGGATCGAAAAATTGAGGATTGTCGTTAATAGTTCGGTTTCGATTCTAAATTTGTGAGGATGATTCGATTTTGGATCGGTTTTTTATTTGCAAAATTATGGATGTTCACTGTTCGGTTTTGAGTCTGTTTAACTTCAACAAAATAAAAACTGAAACCGAATTTATGGAATTCGATTTGGTTTTGAACATGTTGGTTTTTAGATCGACCCGGTTCAATTTTTATGAACCGAATATCATGAAATTCTCACATTTTGAACCGGCTTGACTTATTATTTAATTTTTTTCCTGTTGAACTAATATTTTTAAGCGTAATTAATAAAAATCGATATCTTGAAATGAATCGTGTGTGATTTCTATTTTATAAATTGAAGCTTTATTATTATTAATTTTTGGCTATTTTGTTACAAGGGCTAAATATAATCGAATTATGCTCAAACTCATCAAGAGTTTCAAAATTATAGTTTAAGTGACACTTAAAAACTCGATTAGTTTACAACCCCATAATTGTAAAATTTAAAAGTAATTTGAAAACCACTATTTAATATAATATAAAATGAGAGTGAATAACAATGATAATCATAATAATAATAATAATAATTTGTGAGCATCTCACCAATATTTATTACATCATCTGAATCAAAACATTAAAAACATAATATGCTGAATAACAAAATAATCATCAGACCTTTAACATTGGCTGTAACTGAACTGAGAATTCAGACCCAAACAATGTGCCAAGAACCTGCAACAAAAACTGCTCTCTAATTGCAATATTTTACACAGAATTGAGGACAAGTCACTGTAAAAGCTTTCTAAATAAGTTGATATAGGCTGAGAAGCTTCAGTCAGAGCCATGAACAATGGCAGAGAGCTCTCAGGATCTTGTTGTTTTCCATCACCTGCCAAACCCGAAATCCCCGAAACCGCCCGAGCGCTTTGACCCAAAGTCCCCGAACCCGCCTCCTCCCGACTTCTTTGAACCAAAGTCCCCAAACCCGCCTCCTCCCGACCTCTTTGAACCGAAGTCTCCGAATCCCCCACCGGAGCTCTTTGAGCCAAAGTCACCGAACCCGCCAAATTTGCCTCCTCCCCCTGAACCAAAACCGGTTGAGCGGCCACCAGAACCAAAACCGGTTGAGCGGCCACCAGAACCAAACCCGCTTGAGCGGCCACCAGAGCTGAATCCACGGTCCCTTGAACCAAATGAGCTAAACCTACCACCGCCACCACCACCAAGGTCGAGCATGTCTTCGCTCCGGACCTCCATTCTAGGAAGCTGCGAGTAAACACAATTATCAGGCAGGAGCATAATACGAGATAACATAACAAGGGTAGGAACAAAAAGTCCTTCCTGTTCGAAATATAAATTCCCAGATTTCAACAAACATTGTTCTGAATGATTTCATAGATTTGATTGCACAGAAATAATCATAGGTGGCAAGGCGTGTATGGTATCATAACAATGAGTAAATTTGTATAACTATTTTCCATTTCCTTCCTGTTTAATGTCAGGGGTATTTTTGATAATTTTGACAAATTACTCATTTTGCAAAAAATTGATAAGTTCACAGCCACTTTTTGTAAAAAAAAAAATTAAATAGTTCACAGCTAGTTTTGCAATTTTCCCAAAAAAATTTAGCTGTGACCTGTGTGAATCTGCCTCCTATTTCCCGCTCAATAAGCTTTACATCCCTAGCCTCCTTGTCCGAGTAAATAACAATTGCTGATCCTTTTTTCCCGGCACGACCTGTTCGCCCAGATCGGTGAACAAAAATCTCCGAGTTGTTTGGAAGCTCATAGTGTACAACCTAAGCAAAAATCCGAAGTCAGAAGAAAAAAAACAGATACCGACTCATAGAGGTTTAAGGATTTACACATTCATTCATAATTGTTCAGTAATTTGAATTAAACACAAACTAACCAGATCGACATTAGGGATGTCGAGTCCACGAGAAGCAACGTCGGTAGCAATCAATATATTGAAACGCCCTGCTCGAAACCCTTCAAGTGTTCTTTCTCTCTGAGCCTGCGAGATATCTCCGTGCAAAGCCTCGCATTTATATTTTTTAGCCATAGCATACGACAACCGATCAGCATCACGCTTTGTTTGGGTGAAAACGATGCACTTCCCTCCTTTCGCATGTTCCTAACAAAAGAACAAAAAAAATTATGGTCAATAATTGAGAAACTCTTCTCACATTCACAAAATAAGATATGAATGTGAAAACAATCAAACCGAGGGAAGCGAAACAAAAGATTATGGTTTCGTACGGTGATCAGGGGTCCGAGAACAGACGCCTTCTGGTGACTGTCTGATGCAATCGAATAAAGGGTAATTCCTTCTGCCAATTTTTGGTCGTCCTCTCCCACCTGTAGTACACAACAGTTGTCAAAAACTTCAAATAATTAAAAAACGGTTATGAGATCCAAAGACCCTCCCAAGATTTCCTTTCCTCTCATATTACTCCGAGTTTACTTGAAGAATAGTATCGAACTCATTAACCAGAAAAAAATTCAATGTAGCATAGCAAATTGTTGTGTACAATGTGCTTTTGAATTCAGGGCCAATTAGGTTATTTGGTCATGTGAGATTCACCAAATGAGGCAATCCCGATATCATAAACCATTATTCGAACAACTGAGATGTTTCTTTTGGTCAGTCAGATGAACACTTAATGGATTCTAATAATATCGAATGTCAGTGTTCTAAAAATTGCTAGGCGCTAGTCGGGCAGTTTGGTATCTCGGGGACTGATGGAGAATTAAACGAGGATTGATCGGATCTGTGTTTCTCACTTTATAAAAAAATTATGAAAGAAAATATTATATATGCACAATCAAATTATGAATTAAACTATATAAAAAATCAATATTTAAGACATAAACATCAATATTTTAATAGTTATTACATTCTTTACCCTTCAAAAAATAAAAATACCCATTAATATGAATTATTTTATTTTTTAAAGATCAAATTCAATTATTTATTTATTTTGCCTAAATCCGCTTAGAACTGCCTAGCCAACTTAAACAGCCCGATTATATGAAATCGGGTCAGTGTTTAAAAATCGTCACCATCCCGATTTTTATAACACTGCCGAATAGACACATGAAATAAATATAAGGTTGCATATTGAACTGTAACATTCGAGTAAATATGATTACGCATACTCACAAGATCAATCATCAACGGATCGTTCAGATACTTCCTGGTCAGTTTCCTTATGGCGGGTGGCATTGTTGCCGAGAAAATCAAGCTCTGGGGGTTCTGTGGGGACTGCCGCCAAGACGGTTCCACGGCCTCCCAAAATCCAACGGCAAGCATCTGGTCAGCTTCATCGAGAACAATAAACTGAACTTCCGACAAGTTCAAGGCGCCTCTCTTCAGCAAATCAATTATCCGACCGGGGGTGCCAACAACTACATCAACACCATAATTGAGACTCCTCATTTGGGCGTTGATGGGTGAGCCCCCGTAACAACAAACCGAGTCCAAATTCGGTGCGGTTAGCCTAAACTCCTTGTCGACTTGATTGGCGAGCTCTCTAGTTGGAGCCATCACCAAAGCTAAAGGGTTTCTCCCACGCCTGGTTCAAGAAAAAGCAAAGTTTAAAAAGGCTGCATAAGGAATTGAGGAGTAAGCCTCAATAATAAGAGCAATAAATTCTTATAATATGATAAAAATAAGAAAAAATAAATTATGTATTAAGAAAAAATCAACAAAAAACAAATAAAACATCAAAGAATTAGTAAAATTTAAAGGAGATGGAGAGAGATGAGAGGAGGGAGAAGCGTGGTTGGCTAGAAGAGGAGTTGTCGGATGGAGGTAAAGGAAGTGCTGCTGCTGATTTCTCTTCTATTTATGAAAAAGTTACAATTTTCATTTCTTGACAACAAACTAAGTTTATCCATAGGATTGGTGAGAGTGACAAACCCGTGTTTGGCATTGAACTTAATGATTTTATCCAAGATGGGAATCCCAAAAGCAAGAGTCTTCCCAGTTCCGGTTTTTGCCCGACCGATCATGTCGCGCCCTTGCATAGCAGGCTCCAACACAGCTCTCTGTTCATAAAGCACTGAATCTCAGACAAGTACATATCTAGAATTACCCATCACATTCATAAGCATCATAGTACCAAATCTAGCTAACTAATGCAAGCATGCCCAATTTGTACCATTCAGTTCATTTTCTAGGGAACCAAACAGAAAATCATGCAGTGGTGGTAAACTTTAAAATCACCTAGCTCTCTGTTCATAAAGCATCAATCTCAGACAAAGTATTTAACTTCAATTACACATCACATTCATAACCATCAGTCTCAAAGATTCAAAAATAGCTTAACTAGTCCAAGCATACCCAATATGTCATTCAATACATTTTCTCCGGAACCAAACAGAAAATCATGCAGTTGGTTGTAAACTCTAAAATCACCTGGATTGGGAACAGCTTGTGAACACATCTCTCTGTTCATAAAACACCAATTTCAGACAAGTATTTAACTTGAATTACCCATCACATACACAAGCATCTTAGCAACGTTGTCAAAATCCCCGACTTGTTCGATTAACACCCTGATTAATCCTCTATAATCCAGATAAGCCCTTCAATCCAATTTATTTACCGATTAATTCCTAGAAGGCCCTCTCCATTTTTACAACACTGCATCATAGTATCAAAGATTCAAATACAGATAACTAGTCCAAGCATACCCAATATTCCATTCAACACATTTAATTAATTCCTAGAAGGCCCTCTCTGGCCTAGCATTTTTTACAACACTCCATCATAGTATCAAAGATTCAAATATAGCTAACTGATCCCAGCACGCCCAATATTCCATTCAACACATTTTCTCAGTAACCAAACAAAAAAAACATGAACTTGGCACTAGACTCAAAAATCACCTGGATTGGAAACAGCTTGTGAATGCCCCTACTAGCCAAAGCAGAGACCATACTCTTATCAATCCCAAGCCCACCAATATCGAGCCCATCGTCTTCAACGGCGGTTTCGGCGGCGGCGAGGTCGCCACGAGACACCGACGAGGCCCGGAAATCCAACGGCCCAGATCTCGCGTGGAAGGATCGGACGTCACGGAAGGCGCCGCCGCCGCGTCTAGGCACAGCAGTGACTTCATCGAGCGGCGCGACCGGAGATGGGTTGTGGCGGAGGAGAGTCTCGACGGCGTTGAACACGGCCACTGAGCTCCGCTTCAACACGATCGAGGAGGAGCAAGAAGACGACTTTCTGAGGAAAGTGGTCAACATTGTTGATGGGTTCGGTGAATTGAGCTGAACTGGAGATGGGTTTTTGGGATTTCTCGGGGAAATCGATTTGGGGGAGAAGAAGGGTTTTAGAGAAGGAGATGGTTGGAGGTTGAAGGAGGTCGAGATTGCTAGGGTTTAAGGAGACGGGTCCGTGGGCATTTTGGTCATTTTACACTTTGATTACCAACCAACCAAATGAACCAATGGTTTGGTTTCGCTGCCAAATTAGGTTTTTCTTCTTATTTTTCGAATATAATAATGTGTTTTCGAAAATTACGCGACCAAAACAGGAGTGTTTTGGGAAATTATGTGTTTTTTAAAAAAAAGAGAAGATGTTATTGAGTTGAAGTTGAATTCAATATAAGGTCGGACTTGTTTAGACTTTAGAGAATGAGTCGAATACGGACTAAATTTATTAAAGGTCAATAAACT
>JAYMTP010006984.1:0-11489 GCA_036897365.1 Geranium brycei | reverse complement strand
ATATTTTTTAATATATCGGGTGGGACGGGGGATACCTCACCCCATGCCCGCCCCGTTTCTGTTCGAATGCGGGAATCTCCGTCGGGGACGGGGAATATTATCATCCCTAAGAACTAGCTCCCATCATTTCGCGGAAATGATACGGTGTCGTTTTGTAATATTTTAAAAACTCTCAACCCATCCCATTAATTCTTAATTAATCTCTGGTTAGTATATGAATAATTCCTTATGATTTCCGATTAAATTTTTAGTCCGATTTATTTTCTTATTAGTTGGGAGGGTTCGCTTTAATGGATAAAGAGAAGAAGCTAGTTCGTGGCTTGGTCTTCACTGAAAAAACTCACTCTTTTTTATTTAAAGGCATAACTTGAAAGCTAGAAAATGCGTAGGAAAATACATGGCAGAGCTGACCTACCAGGATATCGATATTCAAGACAGTACATGCCTGAAACAGACAATCAATAAATACCTAACTCGGTAAAACAAACAAGCAATATGACATAACTGTTCCCTAGATTGTCTAATCGTCTTAACTTGACCCCATGGGATTCATCAGAGGGATTTAGGACATTCTACTGTTACTCGCTTGCTTCAAGTTTGAATGTCCAAGGTTTAGAATCCATGTACAGTCCCAGTCACGAAGACGCAGTCCCGTCCTCTCAACATTATTCTATATGTCTCGCCTTATCCTGCAAACGGCCTATTGGACAAGAAAAGCCTAAATCGTGCATACCAAATACTCGTACAAAAAACGATTTTATTCGTTAGGCATGCCCTCTTTTGAGTAGTGTGCAAATCTCTTGTTCCGTTTGAAAGAATACACTCTGGGATTGATGACTTGACTCTTTATGGTTAGTGAATAGTCGGTGAATAAAATGAAATCAAAAGTTTCTGTTTGAGAATAAGCTACTGGTGCAAGTCCTTCTTCGCCTCTCGTCACTAACTGTTAAAATCCACATTTCCAATAGGATGCCACCGACTTTCTCAAGAAAGGTATCGAGCCAGACATTGATTGACGTGGCAGTTGACCAATCCATAGCCTAAAGCTACAACCCAGCTTGAACTACTTTTTACGTTACTCTTTGTCCACACCTAGACTTGTTGTGCGCTTCTGGTAACGGACCCAGACTAGCATAGGTTGCAGAAATAGTCTTTATACACATAGGATTTCCTTTCAACTAAATAAACACACGAGAAAGAGAGTAGAGTCTCATCGATCGGGGTTTACAAAATAACCGAACTGACCAAACCCAACCCAAAAATAATCAAACTGAAAAATCGAACTGAATCAAAAACCGACTGATTTGAACACATACCTCATTTTAAGTCATTAATATTTGTTAATTGTGGCTGACAAAAAAATAAGTTAAGATCAACTTAAAATGTAAGAATTTTATATAGATCAATTAAAAAAATCGAATCAAAAATTAGTAAGTCATATAATTAGTCAAAATAATCTAAAATATGAGAATAACCTTTTCTCTCTCTTTATAAGGATATTTTTTAAAAACCGAATCGACTCAAAACCAAACTATGAAGAGAATTTCTTATGAGGACAAGTAGAAATAGACAATAATACGAGGGTCTGGCTGTTAATTAATTAATCAACCAACTATTTGTTTTGTTAATAATTACAACTTGCTCCTAAATTTTCGCGGCGATTCAATGCTGTGTCTAGTTTGTTTCTTCTCCAAGTATAAAAGTCGCAGAGAAAGGTAATAAAATTCCTCAGAATTCGAGTTTGAATCTGAAATCGAGTTGGGTTGTGTTGTGTGCGCACACTAACTGTTCGACGAAATTCCTCAAAGAATGCTTTGGCTGATTTCGAAGAAACGAGCGACGATTTGTGATCTGGTTCGTTGTCGTTGCTGAAGGGTCTTGAAGATTTCTGGGTTTGTGAAGGTTTCTTGTCTCTGATCTGTGTTTTCATGGCTCTTTGTGATGGGTTGACTTTGTTGTTTGCTGTTGGGGTTTGGTGCACTGCTTACATTGTTGTTGCTATTGTTGTTGCTATCAGGACATGTTGCTCCCTATGCTCATCTTGATATGTTCCAGATAAGAATGACAACGGGGCGGGTTTGTGATTTGACATCTCTCCGATCAGATCGAAGATGTCGGGATCTCGTCGTATCGGGTTTTATGACCCGAACTCGATTGGTGATACCGGGTCGCCATCGAATTCAACACATTTTGTGGGTCATGCGATCCCGACAGGGTTTCGGATATTCGCGAATTTTTGTAGTCCCTATAAGATCGAGAAACCGAGTCTATATCAAGTTTAGGATATTTTTGTCAAAATCGAAAAACCGAGTCTCGTTCGAGTTCAGGATATTTTATTATTGTATTAAGTTAGGAACTTTTGAATTAAAAAGTTTCACAATTTTTATTCATGCTCAGCTTGTTACCTGTTTAATATTTTTCTAATTGATTACTGTGGTTTACTTATTTATGTTTGGTTTTTTCAATGTTCTGAGATTACTCTCCTATTAATCCTCTATTAATTCTTAATTAATTTTTGAATCCGATTTATTTTTTAATTAATCACTAAAAGCCCTCCACACCTAACTAGCATGTAGGGCTTTTTAATTAATTTTGCATGATTTAATTAACAAACCTGCCTGAAGATTAAGACAAGTCACGAAGCAACCGATCAAAATAAAATAAAAAATCTCTTTCAACATAACACCTAGCCATCATAGCATTCAAAACCCAAAAATAATTGGACCACATTTTAAATCCAGAAGAAACCACATAATGAAGATCGAGATAAAAATTTAACTATTATGATTACTCGTCATCAGAATCAACATCATCTCCGGCGGCAGAGTTGAGGGCATTCAGCCTCTCGACCAGCTTCGCCTTCCTTTCCTCGTATGTTAGCTTCTTCAGATTGAACCTAGCGGAAGAAAGCAGGGAGAAATATGGTAAAATAAATGTAGCAAGAAAAAAAAGGAAAAGAAAGTGAATATTCATCTAAAAAATAAGTATAGTTAGCAATTGCTTCAGATATAATTTCTACTTTGGTAGTTCATGGATCAGACGAAGTTAAAGGCTAAACTATTTTAAAACCGTTGGTACATTTGTTTACTTATAGATAAGCAATACCTCTTGTGTTGCTTTGGTGGCTCCTTTGCCGCTTTCTTCAGTGTAGGGTCGGCACGAATGGCGGCGTGCACCTTTTTGTATAGTGCCTCGATGTCATCCGCCTCGATCCCCCTCTTAATGTACTCACTGAAATGAGACTGGTACTTCTCGGGTTCATCCTCAATCAGCAACTGTGCATAAAGCGGAAAAAAAGGTAAATAGAAATTCTTAAGTGTTAAACAAGACGGTACTTTATTTTAAATATAAAACAATGTCTTCAGACAGATTTTACCTTCATGTATGCTGCGACATGACCACCGTAGATGTACTTGCGGTGGACTTCGGCATCGAGTTGCTTACCCTCCTTGTTGAATCCGGCAAACCTCTTCTCACCGTGAGGAATATCAAGTCCACCATCCAACGCTCCCTGAGTAGATCAAAGAGCAAGAGTTAAAATTTAGCTAAGGTCAAATATATCATGAAATAAATAATAATAAATGGGTAATTGTCAACAGAAACCAGCCAAATCAAATTCATGATCATTATAACATTCAACATTTCCAGAAAACGTATGCATAATCATTAAACAATTCAATGCCACTAAAAGTCCGATGTCACTATTTTAACACTTATATAGGGACGGAGAATTGAAGTGTACATAGGGAAGCCTATACCTTAAGGGCACCGAAAACAGAATTTCCGGTTGTTGTTCTGATGAGACCGACATCAAGGAGAGCGCGGAATGGTCTTCTGCTCTCTGCTGGTTCAACAGAGAAATCTTCCCCACTTGCCTGTCGATAAATATTTACTCAATATATATCAGCCAAGATAATATGAGATACTGGAATTAAATTCAAGAGACGATGTTCTACCTCAACATTACCCTCATACTCGTCATCCATCTCGAGCGTCTTCAGAACTCGGCGGGCCAACAATAGTCCAGTGCAGTAAGCTGTGTTTACCAGTCAGTGACTTAGAACGACTCCAACACAACAGGCCGGTACTAGTTTAAAAAGTTTGCTAAGAGGTATCGTACCAGCAGCATAGTTTGTGAGACCCACTTCAAGACCAAATTGAGGCAGCTCGTGAGAATAGGCAGCTGCGAGGACCATATCACCAGCAATACTCGCAGATGTAATTTGTGCAATTATGTCCTTGTTTGTCTAAAGATAGTGTTAAGGTGAAAATAAAGATAGTAGGAGAATATGGAAAAGCAAACACCAACTTAGATGGCCTAAACACATTAAGATAGAAGCCTCTTGATTCAATACTTCTCTTTCAACCGGAAATTTTTTATAAAATTTAGTTTACTAGTCACAACAAAAGAAAATGAAAAAACAATAAATATTCAGTATCGAGCCATCCACAGAAATGAATTCAGTGTCCCGACGTGGTACTACCAGAGGAAAAAAAAGCAAATTATAGGCAAAACAGAAAACACACATCCAAAGGATACAAATCGCACAACAAAACGATACTTGGGAGTATTATACTTGTTCTTGTCCTGGTTGATCAGGCGGATTCTGGCGCGGTAGTCAGTCTTGCCATCTAAAAAATCCAACATATAGTAAACGCTTTTTGAAAAGAAGAAGCAATAACAGTATCAAGCAGGTAACCAAAATAGCATACCCCTTCTTCTCTTGTACTTGACCTGGAACCGTTTGAAGTAAGCCCTCGACTTTTGAGGCTTGACGAACGGCTATATCCAATAATAAGCTTATTGAGAATAAAAATAGCAAATGAATCTAATAAAAGTAACAATAATCCACCCCGTGTCATAATTCGACACCAATTCTGAGTAGTAACCATTTGAAATTAAACCCAATTTTCCAAAATGCAAGCCAGAAGTAAATTGATTCGAATTCAGGGGAAATTCATCTAAATATCGACCTCTACTCAAATTCAACTGAGATGCTATATAAATGTAACTAAATCTATTATATAATATATATATGAACAGTGAAGATCAAGTATACAACCTCATATGCAACAGCAATAGATCTCAGTTCAATATTATAATTAGCTCCATTTGCAATACTATTAATTTCTGATACAAATCCTTTTGTTTTAGCAGTTTCAATCAAATGCAATTGTAAATAAACTATACAATAATACATTTTACAATCAACTCGTGTTCAGGCCTCCATTTCTTTTCCTGCGTTTTCTAACCAACCAAACAACGCTATATTGAGCTAAAGAGTATCGAACAGAACATGGACAAGTCAATGGAGATGAGACAGAGAGACTCACCATTGTTGCAGCTGAGTCTGAGCTCGAGAACGATGGCGAGAGAGTGAGAGAGAGCGCAATGAGGAAGAGAGAGCTCTCAAATACCAAAACCCTAAGTGATTTTGACGATGCGAATCAACGGCCAAGATGCTTCTGATGTCTTTACGGAGATGATGCTTGATACACCTCCCGTAGCAGGCTACGACCGTGCACCCTGCTTCTCGTACTGACACGTAGGCGGCCCAATTATAAAGCCCAGTTATATCCGGTTTGTGGTTCGGCCCAGTTTGGGCAACCGGTTCCGAACCGAGATTCAAGCTGAATCGAAACCGGAAAATTAAGAATCGTGCGTAGTGAGTCGTTTTGGTTCTAATTTATAGAGAACCGGTTGATCAGGTTCGATTTCAAATCCAACAAAGTGAAAAAATGTGATTATGTTAATAACCGAACTGATTCGTGTAGTATGTTATATGTTATTTATTTTTTTATTTGCAAACTTTATATTTCGAGTGTGCTATAGTAATTTAATCTTATCAATCGGTTTTTGTTCTGTATTTTCTTTTGTAGTAGTGACTTTAATGTTTTGCTGGGTGCCAAAAATAGTTGTACAAATCAAATAAAAATGACTGAACTAGTTATGAAAAGTATTTGAATCGAAAAGAACCGAAATGGTTCAATCTATAACGTAATCGAACCAAAACTTCATCGATTCGGTCATCTATATTTATTAATCAGGCTTAAAATATTTGGTCAACCAAAAGCAAGTCAAATTATAAGTCATCGGAGGCCGAAAACGTGAGACTTTCATAAAAATTGGTTAAAAATATCGAATCGAAATCGACAAGTCAAAACAGTCTAAAATATGAAAATTTCATAAAATTCAATCTATAAAAATCAAACCAAACTCTATCACTTTAGTTTCATATCTTATTTTCTTTCAATCGAATTGATCGTTTCAGTTCAAAACAAAACTGAATTGCGAACACTCGTACCTATAAGTCACTTAATACCAAAACCGAGGTACGGCCCATACTAGCTTAACTAATCAGGTATTGCCACGTAAGAGTCCAACGAAGCACAGAACCTTCTTCTTCTCCTCCATCGTCCCCAACCCAAACCCAATCCCTCTCTTTTTTCTTCTGATTCGAGACCTTAATCGGTCAATTCGATCGCCGATCGTCACTTGACCTAACACAATCGTCGCCAAATCCAAGGTATTGTGCTTAATCAGTTTAATTTTCGCTTGATTGAGCTTGTTTCTCTCTCCCGGATCGGTTTCTGAATTGGGGTTTTATTTGATTTCTCGATGCTGATTCAATGGTGGTGTAGAGGATCGAGAGCTCAACTTGAAGGGAACAATCATGTTGAACAGGATGTTTGGGAAACCTAAGCCAGAGTCCAGTGCTCTCACATCGTTAGACAAGTTGAACGAGGTCATCGAGCTTCTCTGTTCATCGATGAGCTTAATTTTTGTCTATATCTCCAAATTGGGTTTATTTACACTATGATTGATGTTGGTTCTGTTAAAATTCTGCATTTTTTATGATGAATACATGTATTAGCTGGTGATGTTATTGTATGATATTTCATAATCTGGTTATATTATGAGCAAGTCTGGTGAATTTATGGAATTGAATGTTTATTATTGAAGATCACATGGTGAAGTATTTTTGACTGCATAAATGGAATGTGTGGTGAAGAAAGCTATATATGTCAAAAGAATGTATATTGATAAGTGTAGTCACGGAAAAATGCAATACCCCCAGGAGATGCTTTCAAGTTTCCGAGAGTCCTGCTTTCACGAGTGAAGTGTATCTATGTATAGGACGTGAAATGTTGAAATTGCTCTTTTTTGACGGAGGAGACCGGTTTGAATTTATTGTTTCATTATTATTCTCTTGATATCACTGTGTTGGCATGTTTACATGTTTGGTTCTCTTTTTGAATATTTATTACTATGAATATGAACGTACCGTTGATTCTTATTACCTCGCGTCTTCATCGATTGCCTTATTCCTAAAACCTAATCGTCTTCCTCCTCATTCTATAGACACTTGAGATGTTGGAGAAAAAGGAAAAGGTACTCGTTAAGAAAGCCTCTGCGGAGGTCGAGAAGGCCAAGGAATTTACGAGAGCCAAGAACAAAAGAGGTATTCGTGTGGATACTACTTGTGTTGCTTTTAAAGAAATGTGTTTAAGTTACTGTGATAGGATAATCTTAAACTTGTAGTTATCAAGTTCCCTTATTGTATTCAAATTTCTGCATCTCTACTGTAAATATGGGTTCTCATTGTCTTCTCTGATTGCTTTTGCAGCATTGTCATGGGATCATATTTTATCGGGTTTCACTTATATTGGGTCTTTTAGTTGCCTATAAATTTCTTGTTTTCATGTAAATGCACAAGTGTTCTAAAAATCCCCGACTTGTCTGATTAATCCTCTATAATTCCCTTTTCCGATTAATCCCCATTAGGCCCTCTCCGCCCGACTAGCGCCTAGAGCTTTTTAGAACATTGTAAATACATGTGTGCCTAGCAGTTCTCAGGTTATTATTTTAGGATCATATTCATGATTTTCAAATGTTAGATTTCTTTATTTGAGGTAGGGATGGACAAAGTTTGTGATATCTCCACATCTATTTGGGGTTCCTCATTTCCAAGTCCCAACAAGCATTTTTTGTCAACATAACTCACAGTAATGATGTTTTTATTCACCATTTACCTTACGTCTACCTATTCACCAGTCTATTTGCCCACTACCGTGTCCATGTTTTTGACGTAATCATTGTTCACCATCATCAGACTCGCTAGCTACTTAGAATCAATCTTCTATCAAATGAAGCATTATATTTTGTTTGGAAAATAAAATTCTCCCATCATCTTTCCCAGCAGAAACAGTTATAATTTGTTCTCCCTTGTGATTTTCGTTGTGTTCAAATTTACCTTTTCAAATCTTCAATTCATTTGTTTTCTATGTTGTGACTGGTCATGCAGCGGCTATACAATGTCTCAAGAGAAAGAGGTTGTATGAACAACAAATAGAGCAGCTAGGAAATTTCCAGCTTCGAATCCATGATCAGGTGAACCTAAATTGATATGCTGGTGAAACTTATCAGAACTTCTAAAAGAAGAACTATATTAAATATACATACCCAAGACGATTTTTTTTGAATGGTTATGTCTCTTACATTCATTTTGCAGATGATAATGTTGGAGGGTGCCAAAGCCACAACCGAGACTGTAGACGCGTTGAGAACTGGTGCAGCTGCAATGAAGGCAATGCAGAAAGCAACGTGAGTAGCGGTTTCATTTTCCTTATATCCCCGTAATTGATACTGACATGTCTTACGTATGTTTTGCAGTAACATAGATGATGTTGATAAGACAATGGATGAGATCAACGAGCATACTGAGAACATGAAGCAAATCCAGGAAGCATTGTCAACTCCAATCGGGGCAGCAGCTGATTTTGATGAGGTAGTTTTTTACCCTATTCTGTATTAAATGTCGAGATGTTTCAAAAAATACTGTGAACACCGTGATTTGAATTGTCCTCGCCATCCAGGACGAGCTGGAAGCAGAGCTTGAAGAATTGGAAGGCGCCGAGTTGGAGGAACAGTTTCTCCAGCCTGCAACTACCGCTCCTGCTGCTCCAGTTCATGTCCCAGCTGGCAGGCAACCAGCACGGCCCGTTCCTCAAAAGCGCACTGCTGAGGAAGAAGAGCTTGCCGCATTGCAGGCCGAGATGGCACTTTAAAGCAGGTATTACCATTATCTCCGGATTCTCCGCCCTCCGTCTAAAAAATTAGTCTTACTATCGGGTTTTCACCAGAATTAGAGATTTGACCATCTTATTGAACTAATTGGACTGTAAAGTGATGCTCTTACCGTGTCACATAGATTTTTCGACAGATATAGTATTCAAAGCGAATTGCATAAACTAGTGATGTATTGATTGCTCAATATTCAGTAAACTAGTGAATTGCAGTAACTTATTGAACTAAGTGACCGTAAAGCGCATGCTCGTATTGTCAAAACTGTATTGATTGCTCCTAACCGTATAATATGTACTATTCGAATCTTGAAAACCAAAAACTTTCATCCAGATTTTACTATCCCTAATAAACTCGCTCCAGACTTTTGCAGGTATGAGGTATCTGTTTAAACTAGTGAGTTGCAGTAACTTATTGAACTAATTAGACTGTAAAGCGCATGCTCAGACTTATGAACATATATTTCCTGACAGATTTAGTATAATGGAAGTAAATTGCATAAGCTAATGATGTATTGATTGCTCAATATTCAATAAACTAGTGAATTGCAATAACTTATTAACCAAGTTACTGTAAAGTGTATTGTCTAAACTGTATTGATTGCTCATAACCATATAATATGTATTCGAATATTACTATCCCTAATAAACTCGCTCCCGACTTTTGCAGGTATTCGATTAAGATTCTTTATCAAGTTTCTGCGGATCTTCTCCTGCGAGACCAACAGTACTGTATGTAAAAAGACTACTTAAACTTGACATTCTTCACATCCAAGGAATTGTATTCTGCAAAGTCGGGGTTTTCGAACAAGTTTTTATTTTATTTGGATAAAATCAGAAAGTCAAATAGAATTATATATATTGTTATTATCATGATTCAAGATGAATCATTTTTACTTGAGTTGACGGTAAGCTCAGTGTGTAAGGAAATGAGAGGACACAAAACCCTTTACTTGTTGACCTTTACCCCATTTTCTTTGACAATGAAAAGAACCCATATCTTTTAAGATCATTGCTTCCTAGATTTTGTGTAGAAAAAAATAATGAAAGTTTGATTTATGCTTATCCACTGATTGTGATCTTGCGTTAAGTGTTGTGAGCTATATTTTAGGGCGGAGAATTTTACAACACCGACTTGAATTTATACGATCGGGTTGTTTTAGTCAACTAAAACCACCCGATCAGGTCTATGTAGATGTAGGAGAGTTTAGAAAAGTACATTTTAAATATTTTCAATTAAGAAAATAAAAGTAAACACTTAAAACTAAAATACTTTATATCAATATTGTAAAAATTGCTAGGTGTGGAGAGCATATTTTGGAGATTAATCAAAAATTAATTGGGGATTAATCGAAAAATAAATCAGATTAAAGGATTAATCAAAAATTTAATCTGACAAATCGAGGATTTTTACAACATTACTTTATATTAATGGATACATTTTTGTAAATATATGAATGTAGTAAACATTAAAATATTTATATCAGTTATTTACATAGTATAACTTATATTTATTTAATAAATAATAGAAAAATGTATATCCAATTAATCTTTGAGATTAGTCTTCTAATTAGTTTTAGAATGTCGTGTTCGTGTGACTAGCGTCCAATAAATGTTACAACTATCTCAAATGTTAATTTCTGGCCATAAGGCTTGGTTAAATTAAAACTTGGTAATAAATTTTTGTCATTTTTTAATTCATACTTTAATTACATTATTTCATTTTGAAAACTTGGATTTGAAGTTACCAACTTTGAATTTGACTATATTTTCTGTCCCAATACCATGTTAAAAAGTCAAAAGCTTAAGAGGGAGAAGAAAGATTTCAATATCTTTATTTATGAAGTAAATAATTCACCTGTGAAGCAAGACGACACCATCACCAAAGCCGTCAATTTTGGGGTATGAATTTTAATTGTTCCCATTACATCAGTCCAAAATTCTAACTTATGTATATTTAGTATTTACTTAATCTGACAAGCGAGCGATCATGATGTCGTTTTATTCACAAAATCGAATACAAACAATTGTCGAAAATATATTTTTCAACATATCAGCATCACTACGCATAATATATTGAAATCTTTACTTAGTATGATTTAAAAGTTTAGATAAATTAAACATTAACCCAATATAAAAGGTTCCTGATCATTAACTTATCTTATTATTAAATATAAAATATCGAGTATTGTATGTATAATCACACTCTTGTAAGAGAGTGTTCATTTGTAACCAAGGTTCTAAAAAACGCTAGGCGTTAATCGGGCAGACAACACTTTGGAAGGATTAATCGGGGATTAATCGGATTAGGCGGGGATTAATCGGATTTGTATTTTTTTATTATTTGTATTTATTTTTAATATAAAAATGAATTATGCTATTTAAAAACATCCGTCTCGGCTCAT
>JAYMTP010006983.1:0-11492 GCA_036897365.1 Geranium brycei | reverse complement strand
TTCCACTGCAGACTTGCTCGGCGATGCAAGCGACGAGGACTGCAAAAGCTAGCACAATGCAGATGAGCCCAAAGTAGGGCTTCCTCGGAGATGAGAGCTTGTCCAAAACGGCTGATGCAATCTCCAACAACACGCTGACCAAGGCAAAGATAAGCTCAACTGTGGCATGCATATAAATTAATATTGACAAAATGTTAATCAAGATTGAACCGAGGTGAAAATAAATATACTAACATAAAACTAATGTTAATTATTAATATACCTTCGACATAAAAGACAAGGGAAATTAGAAAACACTTTGGTACAATTAAAATTGTTGAGTTTCTAACTTTAATACACACCAAAACGTCCATAGAGTTACACTACTTTTTTCTTTTTTCAAAACTAAACACCCAATTGAGTTTAGCATTTATTGAATCCATAAGCCATAATCAATCACAAAAGTAAATCATATTTACTAGTTACACATGAGAAAACTAGAAGCAGTGGGCATGAACCAAATATTAGAGCCTGGCAAGAGTTTCTTGGCATTCAATTCCACCATCAATAGTAGTGTCACCTACTAAAAATTCAATCTTTACATTACATTTCCCATATTCCGATTTTGTTTGACTCGGAGATGGGCTTTGGGAAACAATATTATAAAGAGAGAGGCTTGAGTGGGTGGAACATAAAGTGGTGAATGCTTGGGCGTCTAACGCTCAACTCCTTTATTCTTCATCTTTTTTCTTTCAGGCCTGTTTTCTGTCTCACAGAGACAAGCCAAAAGTAAACCTACGCTTGAAATACCCGATTCACTCCACTTAAATGTTTTTAATACCTCAAATTAAAGTCGGACCGAATCAAGAGCCCTAGGACTGTCCATTTTTAACCAAAAACTAGACCAAACCGAATCTAAATATTTAAAAACCATAGATAATGGTTTGGTTATGGTTTAATTTTTAAATAAACCGATTAATTTAAGTTCGGTTTTGATTTACATAATTTAAAATCAGTAGTTAACAAAAAAACCGAATAAAAATCGGTCGTACAAATGTCAATCTCATAGACGTCCATGTCGACCCGCGTTTTCTCTTTTCTCTCACTGATTCCCGATGCTTACAAACTCTTATAGGTTGGGCTTGAGCTTGACTCATTTACAGTTGCGGATCCAAAAAAAATTTCAAGAGGGACAAAACTTTATACTAAAAATTTAATTTCATTAATAACATAATTAATTAAAAAAATTATTAAATGCATATAACAAAAACTAATTCGAGGTTAATTATTGTTTTAGTTGATTTTGAATTTAACTTCCATGTATACATAAATACGAAGCGAGTTGGTTCGCGACTTACAAATCCTAATAAAGGAGGGCATATCCACCTGTATACAAATGGGTGGGTGTGATTTTCAGTTAGGTGGGTGAAAGACCCGACCAATGGACACCCCTATATAATTTCAAAATGGGCACCCCTAAATGACTCCAAAGTACCCACTTCAGATGCACTGGCCTCACCGTTCTTAGCTTCGTTGCGTTCACAATTCCAAAATATAAAATGAGTATTAACTATTTTTTTTGTTATTTCACAAATTTAAAGTGGACCTCAACTAATGGCATAAAGGAAAAATAATATGTAGAAAGAGTACTAAACTTTATAAAATAACAAAGAACAAGCTTACATTTTAAAGTGGGGCTCAATTAATTTTTAGATGAAATTTTTTATTTTATAAAAGTTGAAATAGGCCGCAATTAATTGTATAAGCAAAAAATAATATATAGAAAGTGTATTAAATTTTATAAAATAACATAGATCCAAATTATAATTTAATGTGAGTCTTTATTAATTTTTTGGACGAAATTGGTTATTTTATAAAATTTAAAGTGTGCCGCAATTAATGGCGAAAGCAATAAATAATATATAAAAAGAGTACTAAATTTTATAAAATAACAAAATTCATACATTAATTAAAGTTGGCCTCATTTAAATTGTTAGATGAAATTTATTATCTTACAAAAATGTCAAAATACCTTATGTCTCTAGCTTAGTTGGTTGGGACTTAGTTTGGTTGAATGAGTGGTTTTGAATGCTTGTGAGGGTAAAGTACTTTTTTCCAAAAAAAAATCTGACATGAACAGTGTTAGTAACATATTTTGATAAATACTTAATTAATCACATTTTTTTTAGAAAAAAACCTCATATATTGTATCCTAACACATTTTTTTAGAAAAAAAACCTCATATATCGTATCCTAATTTTTTTTGAGCAAACAGAACAATTTTATTAATAATTGTCTGTAACAAGTACAACGGAGAGAGAATATGAAACATTACTCATAGCTTAAAAGAGCACAACGGAGAGAGAATATGGAACATTACTCATAGCCCAAAAGAGCGAAGATGGTCATACAACATGACATCCTGCTGACATATATACAAACTAAATAAAACATTATAGAGATGAGAAATCAAAACAAGTCACTTTTGCCGCTTCTCAAACAGGCCAACGACACCACAAGGACATGCAATCGCATCACCTTTTGAACCACACCTCACGTCACAATCCACCGCCCCTCCTCATCCCTTAACACGAAACCTAACTGTCGCCGATTCCAAAGCACTCCACTTCACATTCCTTTAACCACGAAATATCTTTTAATACCTAAACTCTTTTTCTGTTTCACAAAAGGACACACATCACAAAAAGCGAGACAAACTAAATAGAAATGACTCAAATTGAACACGAGTACCACAAACTTTATGAGAAAATATATGACGAGCATTACTGCCTAAACAATTTCACCCAACCCGAGATCCACCTATGAAAATAAAAGTCTCTCAAGGATACCACAAACTGTTTCTAAGAAGTAATGGAATGACATACCCGGATGTAGCAAAGTCTACACCAACTTCGCACAATAAGAAATAAAGGACCATCTTTGAATATAGGGATAATTTCACCCCACACCCCTTAGAATAAGCAAAATTTCACATGACACCCCATAAAATTATTCTTCTCAAAAGCACCCCCTTACTTTGGCTATTATCTCACTTGGGCATTTTCCGTTAGCTTCCGTCCAATTTCATCCAAAATTGAGGTTATAAAGACAAAAATGAAATTACTTTTGTTTTAAATTTTCAAACGTTGTCATTTTTTCCACACCACACCATTTCTCTCTCTTCTTCCCCAAACATATATTTTTTTTCTCACACTATTCCATTTTTCCACCTCCATCAATGAAGATCTAAATCAAGATCTATTCTTAACAAATTAAGACTACAAAATCAAAACTCATATGCTAAAAACCCCTAAAACAAGATTCCACATCAAATCCATATACAAATTTAATTGATGTGGGTTCTTGTTTTTAGGGGTTTTGGTATATGAGTTTTGATTTTTTTAGTTTTTGATTTGTTAAGTAAATGTCTTGATTTAGATATTCGTTGATGGAGGTGGAGAAATGGAAGTGTGAGAAAAAAATAGATGGTTGTAGAAGAAGAGAGAGAAATGGTAAGGTGTGGAAAATGTCGACATTTGAAAATTTAAAATAAAAATAAGGGCATTTTTGTCTTTTTAACCTCAATTTTGAATAGAGATGGACGGAAGCTAACGAAAATTTCTCAAGTGAGATAATAGTTAAAGTAATGGGGTGCACGTGAGAATAATTCTAGGGATTACCACGTGAGATTATGTTTATTCTAGGGGGTGCTGAGTGAAATTATCCCTTGAATATAACCAAAGTCGTCGATGTGAGGCGGTGATAAATCACTTGATGGCTCCGTTAGGCACCGCCGAGCGCTTCAACTCCGCCACCACCAAGACCTCCGTTAACTTTCCTAGCGTCGGACTCAACTCCGGGCCCGTCGTCCTCACCCTCAGCCCCCACGAACACTGCCATGCTAGTGGCATCAGTGACCGCTTCTCCGACACCACAACACCGAATCGCCTACCTTAGGCAGTTTCTCTTGAGAACGGCGGTTTCCTAATAATAATGTTAATGTTATTGTATCCTAATTAAGGCTAAGAAAAGTTAAAAATAAGAGGCCCTGATTTTTTATTAGTCCCTAAAAATTCATTTCCGACTGACTAACAATTAGAAACCCTCAAATAATTTATAATTTTTTTTGTCATTTAATATTCTCTTAAATGATGTATCTAATACTCAATTTACTGAAGGGAATATAATTATTAATCACGGGTATAAAACACAAACGACACCGTATAATGTGTAAGCAAAAACGACACTATTCGTGTATGTGAGAGAAGGAAATAGGCGAAGCAGAGATAAAACGACTTGTCGTTTATACCAACCCTTCGTCTCCGACTCTCCTATCGGTATCACAGTGCAGAGACGATTGTAGCTCTGGTTATAGAGGCAGATACATATACATCACATTCACACCCATATCCTGGGAAATTCCTACACTTCTCTGCTCAATTCCTTCAAAAGATCGCATATTCTTGTACCCTACACAGATCAATCTACAGGTCTCTGAAGCACATAACCAGCATAAGATGAGAGTAGCTTTCATTTTCATCTCTCTGGTTCTGGGTCTTCTCTGCATTGCTAGATCGTCCTCTCCTGCCACCCCAACAGACCCATTTCTCGGAATCGCTCCTAAAGGTCAGATCATGTGTTTATCGATTGGAGCATTTGTTTATTCTTATTGAAAATTTTAAATGTGACTTTTTTTGTTGGAAATTTTTGATGCCCAGATGAGAAATATTACCGATCATCGGATACGATTTCTTGCAGAGATGGGTCGAAGAAGTTCACCAGAGATCAGCTCAACGATTACTTCTGCGACTGTCCTGATGCCACTTACGAGCCAGGTTGTGTTTTTTGTTTTGGAATTTTATTGGATCATTGAGTTGAGTTATGTGTTGAGGTTCAGTGAGCTCTTATGTTCTTATTTGACAATTTTCAAATTTCCATTTTTAGTATCGGCATTGCATATTTGCCCGTAAGTCTAGGAAGTGAATTTAATTCTTCTATTGGGTTTGGCTCGAGAGGTTGCTTTTTTTACTTTATTGTGAACACTGCTTGGATTTTAGTTGTGGGATTTCATTTTGGGTTGTTAAATCTTCGTGTGGTTAATTCTAGTTTGTTTACTGAAGTCGGTTTTATTGGGTTTTTGTTTACTCAATCGTGGAATGGGAGTTGTTTGCATTCACTTTTTTTCTTATTGTGTGCGATTATCTCTTCGGTTAAGTTGATTGTGCTCTTTGCATCTTGCAGGAACATCCGAGTGTCCACGTGGAAAATTCTACTGCAGAAATGCAGGACATGCTCCGATGTTTATATTTTCTTCTAGGATCAATGATGGAATATGTGGTAAGTATCATTTAAAAGTTTCTTCATTTTACTTGTACTATGCAATTAGAGTTGTTATGGCTATCATTTTGTTGAAAGCCAATTGCAATGAACAATGAGAAACTATGAAAACTTTGTGTTCTGATGGGAATCGCCCAATACTTTTAATACAACATCAAGACCTTTTTTTTTAAAACCAAGATGACTTTCAAAGGCCATTGAACTCTCTATTATGTAGAATCCTTCAAATTTACTGATGCTGGGTTTGAGTGGGAGAATCAATACCTAACTCATAGGATGATTGATCATAATAAAAGCATTTGTTTTACTTACTCGAAATCTATCACGAGGGACATAGAAGGAGAGTTTTCCTTTAGACAAGTAAGCCTTTTAGCAAGGTTTAGACAGTAGTTGTAGTCAAAGAACAGTTGACCAAATTGGCTTAGCCTCTGTCCTCATCTTTGTACAGATTGCTGCGATGGGAGTGATGAGTATGACGGTGCGGTGAAGTGCGTAAATACTTGTTGGGAGGCTGGAAAAGTGGCTAGGGAGGGTTTGATGGCAAAGATTGCCACATATCAGGAGGGCGTGAACATACGAAGACAGGAAAGGGGTTGTCGAGGAGCTTAAAGGTATAGTCTCTTTCCCCCTGAAATATGTCCTCCTTTCTTTATGAACATTGCTCTATTTGAACTATGTTTGGTTGGCATTGTTGTTAATATGTTAATTATCCTTTCATTTAGCCCAACTATCCAACCATTGGGTTTCATATATTAACGGGAACAAATGCTAACCAAATAGGGATTATGTTTTATCATGAATGTTATATTTCTCTAATCAGTGGACTAAATTTGTGGAGAACTGATTGCTCCAGCCAAATTCGAGCTCGAGCCTAATCTTTTAAGGCTCGCGAGCCGGTTCGTTTAATATTTATTAATCATTTATGTATATCAATATATTTTAAAAAAATTAATAATATTAGGCCAGTCGAATCTAGTCGAGCCATTTTCAAGTTGGGTCATTTATTATTTATTTAATTTGTAATGATTACTTGTATTGAAATCTAAACGAACCGAAAGCTGAGCTCGAGCTCGAGCTTGAGCTTGTCTATTTTATTTCGAGTTGAACTCGAACTTAGTTAACTAAGCTCGTTCAAGCTCGAGCCTAACACTTTTTTCACGAGCCGACCCGAGTCCTGCCAAAATGAAACTCGATTCGGCTCGTTTACACCCCTGATCATACCCAAAGGAGGTCGCAGCAGGCGCCGGGGACTTCATGCAGTTGTTGTAGCCCATGACGGGGTGGCTGAGCTTGACGATGCCGCCGAGGGAGTCGAAATCACATCGAGGAGTAGCGAGGAGTCCTCCCTTCTTCCAGCTAATCCGTCGTCATGCTTCTTTGCCCGAAATCCATATTTGATCGGTTTTTTACTCCTTTTCACTTGTATTCTGCACAATCACACCAAACATACCAGAAAACGTAAAGTGGCACAATTGAGACTCTTAACCCTGATACGAATGACAATTAGGCACTAAATGTAAGTAATAAAGTGTTGAAATGGACTCCGAGTAAACCTAGATCAATAATCACTTTGTAAGAATGATATTGTGGAATATACCAAGATATGCCAACTAATGTAGACTTTTGCGAGAAAAAAAACAAGTTAAACTTGAAATTTTCATTTATCAGACTATTGCAGAGTGGCTGTGTTTGGACCTGATTTTCTGTGTATATAAGAAAAGTTTTTCGGCCGTGACAAAACCATACAAGTTAAAGTTTAGATACTAATACCTAATACATCTATAAAAATATAATACAAAATATTGGTGATAAATAACTTGATGTGAAAATTCATAACATACAACTTTCTATTGATATATACAAAAGTCCCGGCATAGGAAAAAAACTCTAGACTCACACATAAATGACATGTGTAAAATATAGGCTTAACAGAAGTATAAAACAAAATCTGCTCATAATTAACGTCGCGTGCAGCTTCAAATTTCCAAGCGTGCAAGTACAGTGGTGCTCTTTTCCGTATTCTTCATCATCACAACGGAACAACACTTGATGAAGACAAAGCTTATGGCAAAGCCGATGGCGGAAATTTGTATGAAGGGACTGTTACGGTTATGCCTGAGATAACAAGTGTATGAGACTGTCGTTAAAACACATTGTAAAGTTGCAAAAACAACCCCAACCACGTCGGGGCAGGAGGGCTTCCAGGTCACGCCTCCCTTCCTTCCATTGCAGACTTGCTCGGCGATGCAAGCGACGAGGACTGCAAAAGCTAGCACGATGCAGATGAGCCCAAAGGAGGGCTTCTCCGGAGAGGAGAGCTTGTCCAAAACGGCTGATGCAGTCTCCAACAAGACGCTGACCAAGGCAAAGATGCACTCAACTGTGACGACCTGCATATAAATTAAAAATCACATTCAGATACAAATCGCCCAAATGTCTGAACCGTCCGAATGGGTGGAATGTTTGGGAACACAAGTAGAATGTTTGGGCGAAAGTGAAATGTTAAGGCATATAAGTGGAATGTTGAAATTACACTTTCGCCCAAACATTCTACTTGTGTGCCCAAACATTCTACCGTTCGGACGATTCGAACATTCTCCGAATTCACAGTGGAGTGCACCCTTATAAATTAATATTGACAAAATGTTAATCAAAATTGAAGCATCCGATGTGAAAATGAATGAATGTACTGAATACTAACAGAACATTAATGTAATTGTTAACATACCTTCTACGCGAAATACTTTAAGAAAATTAAATGACACTTTGGTAGATCAAAATTTTGTGTTTCTAATTTTAATACACCTAATTCAGTTATGCATACCCAAGTTACTAAAATAAATTCCATCCATTCACATAATAAAGTTTTTTGTAAAAATATCAAAACACCCCTCATTACTCTTTAAATTTTCAAACCAGTGTTATTTCACATTACACTACTTCTTCCCTTTTTCAAAACTAAACACCCAATTGATTTTACCATTTATTGAACCCATAAACCATAATCAACCACAAAAGTAAATCATGTGGTTTAGTTTCACCATCAATAATAGGGTCGCCTACTAAAAACTCAATCTTTACTGACTTTACCCTTAGATATATTCAATATATTATTATTATATTATATTACTTGTTAATATATGAGCTCAGACTCACTACGTGCATTGTATCACTACGTATAAACCCTAGTCGTCATATCTCGTGTAACTCTAAATCATCGAGCCTATATATAGAGACTTTTGTATCATATTGTAATCAATCATTCAATCAATATAATCACTTTCATGGTATCAGAGATTTAAAAAAAAAATTCTTCGATCCTTATTTCAATTTATGTGGAGTGTGATTTTGCCTACTCGTTAATTATGAATTAATGGGTGGGCGACAGAATATCAAAAGTGATTATATATATCACTAGTGTTTTTTTTGTTCTTTTTGGCCGGAGACCCCACCATGACTGTGATGTCCCACGCCAACCTCCTCTTCACTCTTCTGTCAAAGACCAACTTCTTTAAGTCTTATTCTTCTATCTCTTTCTCTTTGTTAATATTTTTAGTTAAACAACCATCCAATTTCATCCTAATTGCTTTGTCTTCTATTCTGATATTAACTCTCTCTCTTATCATCTTATCACGTGAGCTATATTCTCATCATCTTTTTGTAAAAATTCTTCAAGTCCTCTGTTCTATTAAGTGCCTCTCTTGTTTAATCTCCATATTATACTCTCGGTCAAACTGTACATTTGTCCTTTCTCTATTCTTCCACTATTATTAATTTTCTTCTTCTCAAATTAATTTCTTTTTTCTCTTCCATTATTAATCTCCTTTTTTTCTTGTTTCTTCCTCTCTCTTAAATTCTATTTTTTTCTTTTTTTCTCAAACCCTTTATTTCATTTTCTTTTAATCTCTTACTTTATTAAATCAAATCTCCTTTCTTTCTCGAATCATACAAAAAAAATCTTTATTTTTTAATATAATATTGCATTGTCATTATATGACGTAGTTGCTTGAATTATTTCGCACCGTCGTAGTTGCTTGAATTATTTCGCACCGACGTAGTTGCCTACAAGTCTTTTGCACCGTCTTTATGAGACGTAGTTGCTTCCCCCTTCCTTTATTCTCTCTTTTTCTGTCTATTTATTCTTATCATTATCATATCTCATGTAACCCTAAATCATCGAGCCTATGTATAGAGGCTTTTGTATCCTATTGTAATCAATCATTCAATCAATATAATCACTTTAATTTACGTTTCCCATATTTTCCTGATTTCTAATTTTATTTGACTCGGAGATGGGATTTGGGCAACGATTACAAAGGAGGGACTTGAGTGTGATCTACCCAGAAAAATCCTAATTGATTTATTGGAATAGAAGGTGGAATGATTGAGCCATGAGAAGACGATGCCTCACATAGACAAGCCAAAAGTAAATCATTTTTTTATTGAAAATAATTGAAGACATCCTACAATTATGATGGTGGCTCTACACTGTTGTTCGATTGCTATAATTATAATGTGGCTCTACACTATTGCTCGGTTGCAAAGAAGAGGGAGATAGGCGAGAGGTTGAAGTGGAGGACAACAATATAATTTCACCAATTTTAATTTTAATTATTTTGTAATAAATTGAACCGGTTGAACTTTGGGTTTTTAAACTAAATTGAACCAGTTCAATTCTGATTCCTTAATCCAGAGGTATTTTAGTCATTTTGTAGGTAAGTTGTCACAAAAAAATTGCCAGTACTAAAAAGAGAGAAAAATAGTTAGGGTATGAAAGTGTCATTTCGCGATAGTTAGGTGTAACAAAGTGTCATTATCCCTAATATTAATATATAAATTTTTTTTTAAATTCGTACGGGTGCGGGTCGAAATTAGATCGGATATAGGTAAACCCGCACCCGTTCAAAAACACAATCAAAATCCCGATCTGAGCCCGCAAAATTCGGATTTCACCTGTTTCGATTGGACCGAGTTAATCGGATACTCGTCAGATTCGAATTCTTTTGCCATTCCTATTCTGGACGGACGAGGAAGGGCCGTAATGAATTGGGGGAGTTTGTTTTGGGGTGTGTGGGTTGGCTATGTGGGATAGGCCCTATACATGTATGCAACGGGTGGATTGGGTGTGATGTTTTTTGACGGTTGAGGGTGAAACGTTTGGCAGATTTGGTGGTTTAGCGGGTGGGTCGGGTCTCGAATTTCACATGGACACCCCTACTTATGGTAGCAACCCGCAACACCCACTTTAATTCCAAAATCTTACACATCTAACTTATATGGGCTTCAATTCAAGTAAAAAAAACTATTGGTGAGCCTGAAGAATGTGAGCTTCAATTCATATTTAAAAAAATAATCATTCTAAGCCCCCACAACAAGGCCAAGAAGCTGCTCATTCGGTTCACTGTTGATACCATAAATACATAAGACTGTTCTTGCGTGCACTCTCCTCTCTCAATGTGCAACTCTCAACTTACAAATCTTGATAGGATGAGTTGAGTCTGATTTGTTTATCAAATCATTCAACTTCGAAAATCAATTTTAATATAATTTTACTTAGAAAATTCAAAAGAAAAAATTAATAAATTAGAATAAACAAACAAACAAATTAATTTAATTAGTACAAAATTCTACACATTTACCACTAAACTAAATAAATTTCATAATGATGCCATGCAAACTTTTGTATTTATCAAGATTGAATGAGTGAACTTTATTGAATTCCCCTCCCCTACTATTCCCTATATTAGAAGTGTTGTTGGACGATTGATACCTTGAACATGAAAGATTTGTAGGCATTGGACACACAACTGACATCTCCACCATCTTCATCGCAGCTGTAGTATGTGGTGCTGGTCACAGAAGGCGAGGGAGACGGCGCAGGGGAGTGTTCCTGAACATCAGGTTCGATCTTGTAATGAAATATATATGAATGTTGTAATATTAAAAACGTAACGGCTCATAATGGCATAACCCAATCAAGAAATAAATGAAGCGCAAAGAAGATGAACAAAAATGGCAGAACACAATCAAGAAATAAATGAATAGTGAACAGAGGAGCATCATTATTACGTACGAACCTGTAGATGTTCCATAGCTTCTGGGAATGGCTCCCTTGTAGATTGAGTATCCATTGAAGTTGTGTTTTTTTTGTTGTTGAAAGAAATAATTTTCCATTG
>JAYMTP010006982.1:0-11492 GCA_036897365.1 Geranium brycei | reverse complement strand
TACTTTTTTATATAATAAGTTATTTTCCGGGGCTGGCTTGGCTGGCAAGGTGGGTCGAAGGCATAGACCTTCTCCTTTGTATTATTTGTCTTTATTCCCTTCTTGAAGAAGAAGAAGAAACTGACCGAGATCACCAGCGAGGCCCCCATCATAAATAAGGAATAGCCTTTTTGCGGGGGGGGGCAAGTAAGACTTCTATTATTTTCTAAGCTCTTAGTTTTCTGAGAACTACATCCGGGTTTGATGTCGAGTCCTTTCGTAGGGCTTTTCTATGTAGGCCGTGGGCTTTCGAAGGCCCACTCAACCATAGGGTTCCCCAACTAATAGAATAGGAGTTGCCTATACGGATAAAGATGGAGCGACTTTCGTTGAAAGGGAGAATCCCTGCTTCTATATATCTTTATGGCGGAAGTTTCGCATTCTTTGTTCCACCTCTTCTGAACTTTAATAGTCATAGATGGCTGATTTCTCTAGTAGCTTTGGCTGTCGCTGAGTGAAAAGGTTTTTTGTATCATCTTCTCTTTACTTGAAAGAGGTACCTATGCCGCTACTTTCTTAGGGCCTGCGAAAGCCTTATGTATATCCCTGCATGCTCGGTGACAACGATTCAACGTATGTTCAGGTATGGGCATAAATGGACTAAATGGATAAGTAAGGTCCTACTATCTCACTCCGACAGAGTCGTCCGACCCTGTCAACTCTTCGATTGGCCTCTCGGCAATGTGAAAATAAGAGTGTAAATGGACTACTTCGGCTGGGCCTGCTACCACTTATCTCACTCCCGCCGGTTCATCTCAGAGGTCTACCCATGCATATGGTGGTCTCCACCTCTAGAATTCGAAAGAATGATCACTTTATAAGTCAACAAGAAGCCTCCCCGAAATAATAGCATAAGAGAAGAAGGCCCGTGTTTCGCATGAAGAAGGTGACGGAGCCGTCTCTGAACGGTAAAAGACAATGATATCCCGCGAGAACGATGCCCCAGGCGAGTAAAGAACACAACAAAGCAGCTCCACGAAGGGCACAAGTAGGGCGACGCGCTAAACCTATATTTCTTGTTGTTGAAGCGGGGCAGACGGAGAGATTCTCTTTCTGATCAAGTTCTCTCCGACGATCGAGAGAAAAGAACTCAATCAAATAGCCACAATGGATTCGTCAAATAACCTATGATTGTAGATAGATCCATTGATGGTACAGGCGAGCAGGGCCATTTCCTTATTGATCTTTTCAATATCGAATAAATCCATTCTGACAACACTTATTGAATTTCTTATGAAGAATAGACGAAGAAAGGAGCGTCGATCTTCGAATTGCGTACAAAAGGAAGTTGCTGTCGGATTTCCCGATGTTGGTATGACAAGACCCGTACTTAGCCGTGACACTCATCTATTCAACCCGACTTGACCTCCTCGAATGTGATCCCAACAGCTCGTAGTCATAGTCAAAGCTCGGGCTGAGGCTTCTTCACCCGGCCGGGCTTCAAAGTCAGAGTCGGAACTATTGAATTGAACCTCTTCCACCCTTACTTACTTAATTAAATAAAGGAAAGCTGCAGTCCTTCCTTACCTTTCATGGGATGAGACTGCCCCACTCTCTTTCTTGCTGTCTGGCTTTGTTGGTTGCTTTCTTCTAGCTGGAATAGCCCTCCCCGTCTTAAGTTTCATGTGTGTGTGCACGAGCCTGCCTAGTTTCTTCGAATTAGTAGATATCTATGTCTATGTTTTTCTACTTATTTTTTCACAAAGAGTGATGCAACGATTCCCCTTGAAAAAGAGAATCTCCCCCATTTATATCTCATCCTTCTGTTATCTCATTTTATTCAAAATATTTTATTTAGTAGGACTGCTCTTAATGGAAGAACTGCACCAGGCAGTAGTCCCCTTTCTTCATGCATCAGGGGGATCTGAAGGAAGCATGGGGAGTGGAGGCTCTGGTTGGACTTCCTTTGATCTGGGGGTATTAGCGGATGAAAATGGCGAGGAAGTCAACCAGCCAAACCTCCAAAACGCCCTCGCTAATCCAATGGGGGCTATCCTTCCCGAACCAGATATGGATTCGGTCAAGAGTGCCATGAGAGAGAGCCTAAGAATAGCTCGCCTTGGTCACCGGAATTCCACGGTTGACGATTCGGAAATCGACCGAATTGTCAGTCTGAAAGGAGCCATAATTGACAGAATGGCGGAATTAGATACCAAACCTTTATGGGTTATCCATCGAAACCGTCTCATCCGAGACTTCATACAACCCCCCTATTTAAGTAAAGGGCGCTGAATATAAAATACCTGTTTTAGAATCAAAATGGGCATCTTTATTGGGGGAAAACCCCACTAGTTCCAAGATCTATAAAGATCTTATTCGATTGCGGGACTCATTCTATATGGATGCATCGTCTCGTGGTCCTCGAGGGGAATGAGTTCGTCTGTTCCGATTTGATTTCTTGCTTGGTATTTCGACCTCTTTAGCGGTTGAGGGGCAGCTTTCCGAAAGGAAGGCGGGTAGACCGGCTTTTGGTTTCTGAAACCAGACCACACCTCATGGGCGCCCGGGCCGACCGACAGGCTAAGGGCAAGTAAAGAATAAGAAAGCGGTGACCTATGCCCAAAAAGAGAGGGAGAGAGAGAGATTTCTCGTTAGGTCCTGGAGTCTTGTCGGTCTGGAGGGAGTCTAATAAATACTCCTTTTTTCTTCACGGGAAAGGGGGGGGGGGAAGCCATATAGAATAGAAAGCGAGCACCCATCTCGGTAGCTCAGTGGTAGAGCGGTCGGCTGTTAACCAATTGGTCGTAGGTTCAAATCCTACCTACTTGAGGATATTCCAGGCGCAGTCCTTGGTAAGTCCGGTTTTCTGTGCTACGTTCTTCTTAGATCCAGCGAAATTATTGGTTTCAGAGTCCACTGTCTTTGTTGTCTCAAATCAAAGTCTCTTTTGTCAATCCGGGGCAATACGAGTGGCATAATCTATTTATGAAAAACGGGCTTTCGATAAGCAATTGGAGGACTACCGATTGACTGATTGACCCCGGGAGTAAAGTAAAGAATCTAGGTCGATAAAAAGCTTTGCACGATTATATATTCCCTTCCAGGCTAGAAAAAAATCTTACCTCGCGGGCAGGTTATCAATAAAACTAGAAAAACTAGGTTGCTTCCCATGGTTTGTTTACTTCCCACGCTTTCCACTACGAGAATAATTACTAAAGGAATTCCATAGTTAAGGCATCTTTGGTAGGTGTATAACTTTATGCCAAACCAGGAAATGAGAACCAGTACCCCACCCCGTACTGGCACTAACACACCCTCCCGAACGAACTGATTCAAAGAAGGAATGAACAACTCATTCATTCGCTTTCCTTGATTTGAATGTCTGACTTAGTAAACTAGATCAATATCCTATCATGGTTGAATAGGCGCTACAGCCCTTTCCTTCTTTATTTTTCAAGCCAATAACTCTCTAACATCAACATACGAGTCGTTCACCCAAAAACTTTCCCCCGAACTGAACCAATCTAATAAAATAAAAAGAAGTAGAGACTGAACTGCTTGCTGGCACCCGTTTTCCAAGCTCTTGGTTTTAGGGCAGATAGATGGTCAACAAGTTAGCTATGAATTTGAATATGGGACACCAATAGTGAAGGCCATGCTGGCCTCGGATGATTGCTTCTATCGACTGTCTTTCTCTTTGTTGACCGGGGGGAAGCCTCTCAATGTGCAAGCTTACTTTTCTCAGCGAGTGCTACTCTTTCTTTTGGCCTGATCTCGTAAAGAAAGGAAGGCTCATGAATGACCAATCCCTGGAGGAAGACTATGATTCTCTTTCTGTCGATCTGGTAACCTATTTTCCCTCGGTTTCGTCCCTCTCCTTTTAGTCTCGCACCCTCTTCCTTTTAGTCTCGAAATCCCTCCCTCGTAATCAATCCCGAGTCATAAATCCCTCGTATATAGATACCCTCTGCACTTCGTTTGAGCCCTTTCTCCCCTCCTAACTTATAAGAGACCGGCACTTCCCTTTAGTCGAGAACTGCGTACCTTTGGAAAGGTATTAGAGTAGAGAAAGAAAGGTATTTCTCGCCCCTTCTTACCTCTGAGTTTGACTCTTAAGGGCAGGTAACGTTTCCGAAGCGATCAAGAATACCCTATTTCCGAGGAACTACTAAGAGCCCTTAACCCTAACTTCCCTCTCCTGAAAAAAGATCAATTGAAGAGGGAGAGGCACTGTAGTCACGTCCTAAGAATGTTCAACCTTAGCCACGTAGTACTAAGATAGATAGATCAGCCGAGTCCTTATCTGGGATATGGTACTCCCTTGCGTCCTAAGATAGAGTCTGAAGATATATCTCCGGAACTTTACCTGAAGCCAAGTCTTGCGCCATATGTACTGAAATTAATAGCACTAGAAAGGGTCCCCCGTGTATTTCCTCGCTTAAGCCAACCGAACCCACTTCGCCTAGCAGCCCCCAGGTGATCAGAATGCATTGGAAAGTCGTCCTATAAAAGGGCTTAGCCTTCGAAAACTTGACCAGGCAAATGCGGAATTATCATAAGAACATTGAACCCGCGGCGAGCGTCCTACTCACATTGGATAACTAATCGAAGTTGAATCAGGAACAGGTTAGGTTTGCGATTTGATTGGTGTTTCATATACGTCTTGCTTTGACTCAAAAAGAAATGTATTCGCTTTGGGAGACCCCTTTCAAACAAATATGGGTGATGCTTGAGTGATCTTATTAAGGAGTACTGTACTCAATGAACCCAACCGTGACTGATATTAGACTTACAACACTAACCGCATATTAGGCAAGACCGTAAGGTGGAGAATAAATGTCCTTTGTTCAAGTTCGAAGTCGATGGGATGGGTAAAAGATTCGATTCATTATGCTACATAGTACCCCGGAGTTGTCCAAGAACAATTGAATGCATTGGTACATAACATAATAGGATCCGAAGGTTCAGCTGGAAGATAAATAGGAAAGGTTTGAAAATGCTTGGGATTCTATTACAAGGTTCTTATTAACGCTTGGGCACATCTTGTCAATACCAAGGTAGACCTATCTTGACCTTAAAAGCACTTGGTCTTTAGCTGAGGTAAGTTTATTGGCATTCTCACTTCTGAGTGGGACCTGAAGAAAGAAAAAGTATTGCACGTGTTTATGGTTTGGGTTCATTTGGGTATGGTTCCTACTGTCTTAGATTAGACCAAGGGCAAGGGCTAAATACAGTGACCCTTACTTACAACATTAAAATAAGGGTGACTTTAAGAGGAGGTTTTACAACATCTCTCCTAGGATTAAAAGGGATAAAAAGCAAGGGCGAACACTCATCGTCACTTCGGTCTCGGGCGGTAACTTCGATTGTACTAGAAAGCTTTATTTGGATTCTTCTCTTTATAGATTTCAAACTCCATATTTTAGGACAAAGTGAAGAGACTTGGAGAACAAAATGCCCTAGGATATCAGAAGTGAGACAAGTAGGCCGGCACTTTAGTCAGACAAGTAGGTTAGGCGGCATGCAGCTCTTTGGCGCAGGATGTAGAACATTGGCTCTAGTCCTCAATAACCCCTCTACCTCTAGGGCTACCCGCGAACAGCATCTATAGGAGACCGCTTCCTTCTTCTACGATCATAAAAGCTTACTCGTTATTCCACTACCAAAGAGAAACCGAGGGGCTGAGACATTAGAAGTAATATCCACTTCCTATCTACTCGTTACGGTCTACGCAGCTGAGGTGAGAAAACACTATAGCATCTTGTCCGAGGTTATTGCATTTATTTGTTCTCTTAGTTCTGAGGTTAATGGCAAAACTCTACCAAACCGGAACTACTAAGTTGACTCCTCCAAAAGAAAACATATCAAGGATGGGACAAAGTGAAGAGACTGATTGTACTAATACTGATACTCTTTGGTATGTGGCTCATCGACAGAAAACGGGAAATAGGGAAGCAATCCCGAGATAAAAAGAAGAAAGCTTCTCTCTATCTTCCAGCAATCCCGAGAAAGCTTCTCTCTATCTTCCTTAGTTTGAGCTCACTTTCTTATCCTAAATACTCACTCATATGCATTCTTTGTGAAACTACCATTTAAGAAACAAGAGATCGTTAGTGTGGAACAGAGGATAAAAAATGAATATTGATAATTGACCTGGAGGTACCCCTATTTAATTAAGTAAGGGCTCGAAGAGGTATTGATTGTTGAGTTTTAGAAAAAGGATGTCTGTATTGAAGCAAAAAGCTCTAGAAGGAAAGTTAGCTAAGCCCCAAAACCCCTTAGTGAATCAGCTCGACTAGCACTCATAGAGAATCAGCATCCACTTCACTTCTGTCATGGCCACCTTCTCCTTCCTATCCAGCCTTCAAAAGCGTAAAAGCGAGCTTTCTTAACAGCCAGTGAAGTACCAAGTGGGTGGCTTAGTGCTTGTGAAGCTCCTTCCACAACAGTTCAAGTCATGAAGGAAGGTGCATAAGAGGTTGGTGCGGAAGTACGAAGGCCCATTCAAGATCACCAAGAGGATGAGAAAGGTACCCTATCAATGGGAGCTGCCCTCCTGACTCAAAATACACTCCTCCATGCAAGCTGCTTGAAGCCATTCGCCGAATCACCCGCAGAATGAATAGAAGAATAGCCCTCTGACCACGCATAGCGTAAGCATCTCTTTTATTTCGGATAAACCCTACTCCCGGACTAGAGCAACCTTAACCCCATGGGATTCATCAAAGGGATTTAGGGCAGTCTACTGTCACTCGCTTGCTTCAAGTTTGAATGCCCAAGGTACTACGTTGCCTTTATTTAATGTTGTAAGGCAAAGGAAGAGGTTTAACAACGCTAGCGGCTAAAGCCCAAGGAGAGAATCCCCTAGGGATAATAAATACCAAGGTTTTACAACTAAGGGATTATATACCAAGGAAAGTGAGTAAAATTGATAAAAAGCTAGGATAGGACATTTTTACCAAGGTTTAGAATCCATGTACAGTCCCAGTCACGAAGACGCAGTCCCGTCCTCTCAACTCTATCTGTCTCGCCTTATCCTGCAAACGGCCTATTGGGCCCGTGCATACCAAATACTCGTAACTCATCCGCTAGGCCTGTCCTCGTTTGAGTAGTGGGCAAATCCCTTGTTCCGTTTGATACGCTCTGGGACTGATGACTTGATATGGTGAGTGAATAGCCGGTGAATGAAATCTTATCTTATCTTAATCTTCTGTTTGAGAATAAGCTGCTCCTCTTGTCATTAGCTTTTCAAATCCACACTTCTAATACCACCGACTTTCTCAAGTATCAAGCCTTACATTGATTGACGTGGCGGTTGACCAATCCATAGCCTAAAGCTACAACCCAGCTTGAACTACTTACTTTCTACGTTACCCTTTGTCCACACCTAGACTTGTTTTATCTGGTAACGGACCCAGACTAGCATAGGTATAATAGCCTTTATATACATAGGATTTCTTTTCACAGAAAGCTTAGAGAAAGAGAGTAGAGTCCCATCGATCGGGGTTTAGAGTCTCTTATGAATGACATAAGCCTTTTCACTTGAATGAACTTGCCATTGGGCTCTGGTAGTCCTTTCTAATCGCTAGTGATCTACGACCACCCTATTCCCCAGGTGTACAATACCATCAGGCTGGGAGACAAAGCCATATACTCTAAGAGAAGTCAAGCTGGGAGACAAAGCCATATACTCTAAGAGAAGTCAAGTCCTAAAAAGAAAAAGGGGAAATAGATCAAGATAGAACCCGTAACATGAACGGTTGACTCTTATATAGATGTGAGATACGGACTTAGATCGTACAGAACAAGTCCATTCCATACCAACAGCAAGCAACACATAGAGAGGCCCATGAGTTGTACTTTCTCTTTCTTCGGATGATGGGTCATTGGTTCCAACGGCAACGGTGGCAGCTGCGGTGCTATTGGGTTAGCTATTAAAGTTATTACTTTCCGAGATAGGGTAGGGGGACGTAGTAGCTAGACAAAGGGACTCGACTAAAAAGGGACTGACTATTGCTGTAGAATCTATTAATAGCATTCAAGGGTAGAGAATGAAATAAATACGAAGTTCTCCTTCTCTTCTTGATTAGTCACGATCAGAATGAAAGGGGCCTGGCCTGTCTTTTTCTCCCAGAGATGCTGGACTTATCTAATCTTATCTAATATCCAGCTCGTGACAATCCCGTTTATTGCTAAAAACCAACCGGTGTTAGTGTTAACCGGAAAAAGGAAGGGGAGCGTATAAAAAGAAGATTGATTGATTGATTATGATGATTGATAAGGTAGTGGAAACCGTTGTTAGGGTGGGGAATTGAGAATCGTGGTAGTAGACGTTCAAGCAAGCCTTTTAGATGGGAAATGGACAGTGAATGGTCCGATGGTTCAAGGGGTTAGTACGCTATTACTAGGTAGGCTCTATACGGCACAATAATGAATGAGCCCTCACTTTAACCAAACCGAACCCTATCACATTAAGGGAAGGGGGTTGAACGCAGATTGTTGCTTTCCTTACTGCAGCTAGCAGTGTGACGAGTGTTGCTAAGCCACCAAATCCAGGTAGGAACGGGTCCACTTAGAACCCCCAATCGAATTGACCCACTCGTTATCAAATCAATGGGATACTTTCAGCAAGAAATGAAGAGTTGGTGCGGGACTGGCGGAAAAGTGTATCAGAAGCTTGGGATCCAATTCCTGATAAATTGTTATTATATTGGTAAGAATCCGGAAAAGGGGGGAAGCGGGCGAGAAATCCCTCCCCCTTATGAGTTAGGCTTCGTTTGAGCCTTTTTTCCCTCCCTTCCTTTCTGTCTTTCCTCTCCTTATAGTCGAGCTTAGGATTTCCTCAATGTTTTACTCGAGATCTAGTGAACTGAACCTCCAAAGAGCATCTGTTTTCCCTCTTTCTTCGCAATAAATCCCTTTCTGTTAAGCAAACACCCAGTTCCTCTTCATTGAAATAAATACCTCAGTTGTTCCATCAAGAATCCCCTAACTAATAGCATCAAGAAAGACCTCTTCTAAGTTAGGAAGAGGGATTTATTACAGAAGTTGCTAAACTGCTGGGAAGTGCCTGCCGGGATAAGGGCTCAAACTACGTTCCTCGGTTTCTCGGAAAGAAAGACGGTAGAACGAAGGGAAGAAGGAATGGGGATGCCTGGATCTGTCGGAGCAAAAAGAACTGGGTGGGGTCCTCTCAGCCTATTATCCTCCGGACCCTGAATACCAAAGAGTGCTAGGAAACAATAGGTCTGCCGATGAGATCAAAACTGAGAAGAAAGAGAAGAAGAGAAAGAATCAAAAAGTGCCGCTGAGTGTCTTAATCGCGACTCTTGTTTATCTAAGAGTTAGACCGGTCAATAAGTCATATTTTTGGTGTCTACTTCGATCATTTGATTGGAAAGCAATGAGCATCTCGAATAGGAAAGATGGACTGAGCTGACTCTCGACCCCACTTTCACTTGCTAACTCCTTATTCCACCTTTCATCTTCTTTCATATCAACTCCGCAAGAGCCTGAATACAGAATGAGTCAACAAATCGAGTAGTTCAACTGCGAATCCGACTCCCATCGTACTCACTTTACTTTCTTCACGTTAAATACCTCTTCGTTTAACTCGAGTAACTGCGTTCCTCTCCGAGATCTAGGGAACCTCTTTCTTCATCCTCTGTTTGTTGGGTCTGCTAACCACGATTCACATCTTTCTGTAATCGCTTGACCTTGAGAATCTTCACAATCTTCAACCGGTACCCTCCCAATTCGAAGTGATTCAAATACCTTTCTTAATGACTTAGATGAGAGTACTTTTGACTGCGACTGGTATGAGTCGGGTTTCTACTTTTCTTTGTATTCTATCCGGACTAGCGAAAGTTGTAGGCTTAGAAAACTAGCAAGACTCTGTCCACCGTTAACTGGTCAAACTCGATGAGTTGCTCTTTTACGCTCGGTGATAGTGACAGTTTGGGCAACTAGCCTCAGTCTCTCCCTTCTTTTCATTGCTTCCAATCTGTCTTGTCTCCTCCTTCTGGAAAATGGGCTGCTGGCTTGTTTTCATTTGAAAGCTATCTATAAACTCCAAATGTGAATGCGCTTCCTTTTCGCTCCGCTTAGCTAGGCGCCTTTTCTTCTGTTACGAACAAAGAGAGAATTCGCCTTCTTCTTGCACTAAGGTTTAACATTCTCCTTACTCGAAGATATTGAATAAGAACGATTCTTCCTCTATTATTCCAGACTTCCTTAGTACTCTTCCCAGCTATTCCTCATCATGATATAGTGGAATGAAGAAAGAAGGAGGTAGACTTGGGCAGCTATCCGATAATCCGTCCCAGCTTGCCAATGAATACAGAATTTGTTTACTGACACCTTTATAGCTAGACAATGATTAGTCAAGGGGAGTCAGCCATTACACCGGGCGTACTACTTCCCAAGAAGAGTCTCCTCCTGACCTTTCTCACGTGAGAACATAGCAGATCCCCCCATCCAACTCGTACTAAACCCTAGGTCCTATCTTTCGAGAGAAAAGGAAAGAGAGAACAAAGACAAAGCTGCCGTTCTTGAGTTCAGTTCATTGCTTGAGTTTATCGGGAATGGAAATAGCGCCCTACAAAGGTTATTTATACGCTCGACCTTAGGGATTGATTTATAGCCCCGAGGGACATAGTTACTCGAGTGAATGAAACGAAGAGGGAAGAAAGGGATAAGGGCTCAAACGAAGTGAAGAGGGGATTCTTTTTCTCTCTTCTCCTTAGATAAAATATGCTTTTGCTCTAGCTCCCTTGCTTGCTCGGGACTTACAACGCTACTGACTGACTTAGAGACTTAGAAACCTTCTGAGCTTAGCCACTGATGAATAAAATCACTTAGATAGAAGTCTTTTTCTCGTGAAGAGGTTCGCTAGAACTCGAGTGACTTAGAAGAGGTTTAACAACGCTAGGGTTTTGAATCCTAGGCCCGAAGGCGCTAGGTCGTTAGAACCTAGGAAATCAGTTCAAACAAAAGGAAAAACAAAGAGATACAATAGCTTTCCACGGCCTAGCAAGATAGAATACGCCACTGCTGGACAACTAACTAGTTAGGGAAAATAATGAACTGAGGAAAGAGAGAAGCGTGGTTTACTCTCCCGAAGAGAGCCGAGAAGAATAGGTATTAGAGAGAGCCGAGGCCGAGAAGAATAGGTATTAGTCTGCTCTTACTAACAAAAGGTTGAATGAGTCCGTAACTTAAAGAATGGAATACTGGAGCTAAAATAGAAGAGAGTATTCCAGATTGATACATGGGCGAGAGGTTTATAGGATAGGCATAGGGATGAATGAAACGTGAAGCAAGTCAGTATACCACTTATGTATGAGATGAGCCGAAAAGGTGGTTTCCAGAGTCGAGACAAAGAAAGAAAGATCAAGGTGCGGTAGCAAAGCAAAGGAAAGGGGGAAAATCTTATTTTTATTCTTCACGCCCAGGATTACGCCCCGGATCATTAGATAGAAATCCGAATATGAACAGAGAAACAAAAAATATCA
>JAYMTP010006981.1:0-11493 GCA_036897365.1 Geranium brycei | reverse complement strand
TTGTTACGACATTTTCTGTGACATTCCAGTTAACCAGAATTAATAAATTTCAAATGTCATTAATTCAGCCACTAAACTATCGTATTTGTGTCAAGTTACTAACTACCACCAACTCTGTGTTAGTAAATAAGAAAATTGCAAGAAGGTACCGATTATATGACACTTTTTGCAAAGGGGTGTTGTGTTGTTTGCATTTTAATTTTTGCAAAATGTGTATTTTATAAAAATGACGAAATTGTCCCTGAAATTAAGAATTAAGACTTTTGTAACATAATTTTAAATTAAAAGTGGCATAACTAAAAAATTGTATTACAAAATTTGATAATACAAATTTTAGTTAAAAGATAAAAAACAAAAAAAAATCTTTTAAAGATAAAAAACAAAATTGACTTTCTCTACATGAGTAACAGTAATGGATTTGGGGGTTAATCAGTTTGGGTACTTACTCATAAGCTCCAACATTATATTCATAATCCGAGAGAAGCAATGATCCAGGCTCGAGTTCATACATGGAATCCTCCAAAACCTTCAGTTCCAATCGTGAAATGAATGGTACTCCAGAGCCTGTGTTTACAAGACACAAATCTATGTGCAGGGCTGAGGATATATAAATGACCTCATAATAAAGGAATGTAGATGATTCTTTCAAAACCACTGTGGTCCATTTATTAACCCCAATATGAAGGTCAAATCTGGGAATTTGATTCAGGTTATCATAATTCCCATACAAGAAGGAAGCCCGGACAAGATACTTCTTGTTGATTTTAGCGCCTTCTGGTTTGAGGATGTAACAGTTTCTTGTTCCATTTGGAAAACTTCTCAAGGTCTGGCCTTGGTATTCGACACTGTGTCTGAGTTGAGGGGATATTAACATACTTATTCCAGTATCTATGGAATCATCCTCTTTAGCACCGCAATCAATGAGTATGGACGCTTGAATGTTATCAACATTGGAAGAGAAACAAATAAAAGTTAGAACCAAATAAATATCTGTTTTCTCCAAATAAACTAGATTGAAATTATCACAAAATAAAACAAGAAGATAATAAGGAGATTTTAATTACCAGGAACTTCATCAAAGGCGAGCTTTCTTTCAGCGTGTTCATTAGCTATTGACTGTGGTTTTATCGAGTCGCCAAATGATGCAAGCATCCACAAAACAAGAAAGTGAATCAACACTAGCTTTAGCATATAAACAGACACTGATACTGCATCAACCATGGCAACAAATTCAATCTGTTCCAATGAGGAATTGAGCTCTTTGATCTTGAGGTGTGACTAAGGAACCATCATCTAGCAAGTATATAAACACATGATAAACATACATATTGCAACCAACTTGTACATACTGATTGAGACCGGTGTGAAATATAATATTCACAAAACATATTTGGACCCTTTATATCCAATATGTTTACATGTCAACTTTCATGTAAACATCCAAAAATTGAAGCATACTCCTGCAATTTGCAAATATAACCCTTCTTTATCCGATAACAATTGTTTTAGGATTGTACAATTTTTTACTTATCTATCCTTCGGTGTCATCATTTTGTCCCTCATTGCAATGAAAAAATTTCAAGTACATGGTTTTTGATACATGAAAATCACTCTCAGAGTCATCTAAATGGGATCACAAAGTACAAAATTAATAAAAATCAACCAAATCAAAGCTTGATCGTCGATCCTGAGTTCAACTTGGTTGTTGAACGAAAAACGCATATTAAATGACTAATTGTGTGCTTCGCATAGTCGGATTTCGAGTCTGATAAATGTTTAGTGAATTACATATGTCAACTGACATGAATTAAAAATTTTAAGTGCAATGAAGGACCGAATGGTCATTTTGGTGACACTGAGGTCAACCAAAGAAATAGTGTAATCCATAGGGTAAAACAATGAAAAACCTAGACTATTGACTAAAACTAAACAAATAACATCTCAGGGGTTCTGAATCAGTTTACACAGAAATTAAATACTAACATTTGATTAAAGAAGTAACACTAGAATTAAAGTCACCTCTAATACTAATACTTAAAATTGTATTAATGATATTACAAGTCTCACATACATGATGTATTTGTAGTGGAATTTAATAATAATGCATAAAGTATATGGAGCAATTTCCCTTACTGATAAATGTATCCACTAGTATTGAAGTAATAAATAGTAAAATACTTTTGAAGAACAAAAAAGAAATGAAAGAAAATTATCATAATTTCTCTATTACTACTTCCTACAGGTCACAATTAAAGGAAAATCTTCAACTATCACATCTCTTTCCTCGTTCACAACTTGCCTACAGTGCCAGGTCTAATCCACAGGAATAAACTAAGCCAATAAATAATTGAAGATGAGGTAACTTGCCAAATTAATTTATCATATGATCAAGAAAGAAATGCCAAATTAATATGATGACACAATCTTATATTGCAATTGGATTGGAGCATTGACTGATTCTTAAATATTTTGCTGAAATGTCAAGGAAGATAATATAATGACACGAAAATAATAACTACTCTGGAAGAGAATGTTCAGGAATTTATTTTAGAATTAAAATAGTACCTTTAAATTGGTGATCCAGACTGAGCTCGCTCTAATACCGAAATCCTGAAATGCCTTTGCTCTAGTGCTGATATGAAAGGTGTGTAAGAAGAAATCAGACGTGTATGATATCAAAATAAGGAGCATTTGAAATCTCCTTAATTACAAACTGAGATGCATTACTAAGCGTCAGAGACTCAGAGTCTTACATGTCAACGTCAGCATAGAGATCAAATTCTGGCCTTCTTGCGAGACTATAAGGTGTAAAAATTCCTGTTTCCTAGGAAGACCGTCACATTCATTAGTAGCTCACGACACTCTTGGACATGTTACTAATTATGCCAATGCCAATAAATCTCGCATTTGAAGAAGAAAGTGTCTCAATACGTAACAAAGCCAGGATATTGTGCCGTCCTGATTCCCACAACCAATGCTTGCCAGAATCTGCAAATTCAGGGAGACAAACAAAGATATAAGAGCAACTGTCTTCCCAAGATGAACACATTCCAAATCGAAGAAGAATGGAACATAAATATCAGTTTATCGTAAACTGCCCGCATCACTGCAATGAATTTGACACATACCCATATTTCCCTCAGCGAGGTGAAAAAGGCGTTTTGAAAAGTCAGGCAGAAATCGACAAAACTCATTTATATATGTATAATTCACACAAAAGACAAAAATAACAATCTTTTAGTAGAATAAGATACTTTCAAACAACTTAATAAGTTAAAACAAAAATACAAATTATAGAACAAAAATAAAAATTTACCAATTTTGACCGAGTGAGAAGTCGATAAAACTGAACCACCGAGAATAAGTTCCAAAACTCGGTAAACTCGGTTTTACCAAGTTCTCCAAGAACTCTGGAGTTTTAGAACGCTTCCCTCGGCATGAATGATACTCCATATGGTGATAAATAGACAACATTGCCTCAACCTTGAGAACCCATTTGTTCAAATTCATGCATCACCTTTTATATGTATAGTCCCCGCCTCAGAGTCTCGCCAACTACACATTCTAGTCTATCATGGCCACATGCACTCTCAGTTAGCCATAGGAGTTGAATTAGCAGCAAAAAAGGCACAAAGAACAAAAATTAACCACAAGTTTATCCAACTCCAACCCCATCACACATGCATTAGCCCAACCATTTTTCTCCTACAGGCTTCAGGACACATAACCAGTGATTTGGGAAGTTAATTTCTCGAAAAAAAACAACAAAAACCTGCATTTCTACACGATGTTGATGAAGATGAGTTCTTTGAGGCATTTCTACAAACACATTGTGGGCATCTGCAACAAATCAACCAACTCACCTCCAAGCTCGTCCATGTTGAACTGATACAGACAAGAACCCACAAGAAAAACATTCTGAACACACCGTAGAATCAATCATCAGAGACCATAGCTGCGTCGAGCTCATCAAATCGGCTTCAGTAACCATTTTTTACTTAGCGGAGCAAAAACAAATAAAGTTTCGATTTTGACGACGAACCAGAGAGAACACACGAGAGAAATGGGCTGGGCCGATGAGATTGGAAAAATGGGCCAAGAGGCCCAAGCTTGACCAGGCCCATATTTTAGTATTTTAATTAAAATGGATCTGGACCGTCTGGTGTTTCAACTTTGGGTCTTTAGGTGTTTAAATTTAGGAAGTTCTCGGAAAGCATGGGCTTGAAAAATGTTTGTATTAGGAAATAGCAAAAGACACAGTAATTTGTCAAATATCGTGGGTTGCGTTATCACTTATTCTCGATATATCGATCGTTTGATTTGAATTACGCTATTACTAGATTGTTAGGTCGAGTAAAAATCGTCGAAAAAGAAGGCCTCTCGTCAGCCAACGTCACTGGAAAAGAAGGCTTAGCGTCAGTGAACATCACCAGAGAAAAATGCTTGCCATCAAATGATGCTTGGAGCGAAATCACAGTCGCGATTGATGTTTAGAGCGACCGATCATGAAGCATGAGGTGCAAAAACTATCATATTCCCATGGATCGGTGAAAAGACTAAAATAAAATCAAAGATTGCAAATATTACATAACGCTGCCACCGCTTCAATCGTGGCCGTAGACGTCTTCATCATGTGGCCGTAGACGTCTTCATCATGAGAGATTTAAGAGGCTCTCATGTGTTTTGGTGGGTTTTGCTAGGTCTATAATTAGAGTTATATATACATAAGCCGAGATTCTGACGAGTGGCTCGAACTTGATTTGTTAGACATTGAGTTGAATACGGGCTCAGAATTGGGCCCGTTTAGTAAACAAGCCGAGCTCAATTGAGCATATATCTTTTGAGGCTCGATAAGCTGACTAGTATAGTATTTAATTAATTATATGTATATTGTTTAGCTTCTGATAAATATTTATAATAAAATTAGACGGATCAAGTCGAGCGGATCTTGAGCCGGATCTTTTAATACTTGATTAATTATATATTGAGCCGGGTCATAGACCTCTTCACGCCTTCGAATCCATTATATTTGGGCACTTAATCCTGGATCCTAACCCGCTGACCAGTCAACAAGACCACATTACTGATTAATACCAGCGAGTCCTAATTCGATTCAAAACATATCCAACATCAAAATGACACTAAGTCATGAGAGACCAAATTAAGGGCAAAGAATAAATTTCATCCTCAAGAATAGATGATAGGGGAAGCATTTCATTGAGAACCAAATGTTTCGTGAGAACGTGAGAATCACTGGACATTCAATTATTTCCGATGAACATTCACTTATTTTCAATGGCCAAACCTTTTCCATTGGACATTCACTTATTTTCGATGGACATTCACTTTCATTGGATATTACTACTGCCATTGGACATTCACTCATTTTCAATGGACAGAGTCAGTTCTCACGTTCTCACATGATTTATCCTCTACATGATAGAATATGAGGTCCCTACCAGTAGTAACAAGTTGTGTGCTTGGCAACTTATAAACTATTTAGTTGCTGGTTCTCTTCATCTCAATTCCAGCTCAAAAGTGTTCATTTCCTTATTGAAAACAGATTGAGCTCAATTAGGTTGCAATGGTTGGCTCAATATCAATGCTAAAGCTAGTGTTGATTCTCTTTTTTCTTCTATTAACTGCTGCAACATTTGGTCACACAAAGCCAGAGCCGATAGCCAATCAACTTGCTGAGAGGAAGCTTGCCTTTGAAGAGGAGATAGGTAGGGCTATGCAGAGCTTTTAACGAGGTGTTTGAGCTCTATTTGTTAAATATTTGATTCATATTCGTTATAATCGAGCTCAAAACTGGACTTGGTCGTTAAGCGAGCCGAGTTCTATCCCGACTGACTCGCGAGACGGCTAGTTTGAACTTTAATTATTAATAAATGATTATAGTAAAATTAGACGAGCTGAATTGAGTCGAGCCGATCTCGAGCTGGTCCATTTGATATTTAATGAATTATATAATTTTTATTCAATGTTAACTTTAATTTTCGATGAATATTTGTATTTGAGAATGAAGTGAACCGAGCTCGAACAGTGTCGAGCTCGAGCTTGTCTGTTTTCTTTTGAGCCAAACTCAAGCTCAGTTATATAAGCTCGAGCCGATCTCAAGCCAAACACTTTTTCACTAGTCAAGCCTTGTAAAATTGACGAGGCTTGATTCGCATCGTTTTAACATGGCTCCCCCTTCATTTATTATTGCAAAATTTAGATGTAAATTTACCATTTAAAAAAAAGATTAGTGAATTTATGTGAAATTGAAGAAAATGCCTCTTCAGTTATAATATAAAATATTTTTTCTTCTCCAGCTCGCCAGTTTTTTTTCTCCAGGTGGCATACTTTTTTCAAGAAAATATTTCGACATAAATTTCTCAAAAGACAAATACCGGTTATGGTGTAGTTTATGGGAAAAAAAAGTCTTATTTTGTGTTGTTAGGTTGGAGAAGAGAAAAATAGAAAAACTCGATTTAGAGAAAAATGGATTTGAATTTTTTTAAAGTCACGTTTCTCCATTTCAAAAAAAAAATAGAGGATAAATTTATTACCACTTTTTACAGTGAAAAGTATATTGTAACTCGTTACAAAAATAAGAACTAGCTTGAACGTACCCTAGTAATTTGTACTGCTCGCTCATTGACTTCAGACTAGCATTCTAAGTTTAGCATGGTATTTAGATGGGGTGGATTTAAGGATTTCTTTTTATTATTGTTAGTTTTCCTAATGTATATAAATAAATCTTCTTATATTTGACACAATAATCAATATCAATCATATTATTTGACCAATAGCTAACTACTTGAACTTGTTTGGACATGACTTCAAGTCTCGCTGTGGTATTTCATCTCACTTTTACTCTCCTTATATATGATACAATAAACTTAAGGACTCTTAAGAATCATAAGTGTAGTACTGTCTTAGTTCATCCTAGTATAGTCGAGTCCAAATCTTAATACACTGATTCAGTACTAACTTGTGTTTCTCTTTTTTGATTCAAACAAAACTGAAGTTTCCATAGTCATTGATTGTGGCTCCGATGCTGATAACTCCATAGATACTGGAGTAAGAAGGAACATATCCTCCGAACACAGTACGGTGAATGATCAAGGCCAGACCTTGAGAAGTTTTCCCAACGGAACAAGAAACTGTTACACCCTCGTACCGGAAGGTGGGAAAACCAACCGGAAGTACCTCGTCAGGGCTAGCTTCGTGTATGGGAACTACGACAACTTGAGCACGCTCCCGAGATTCGATGTGCACATCGGGGTCAACAAGTGGTTAACCGTGGATTTGGACAACTCGTGGAGCTACATATATTATGAATGCGGATGTTTGCCTTGAACACGGGCTTTGGAGTGCCATTCATTTCCATATTGGAGCTCAAAGTTGTTTCGGATGATCTCGTGTACGAAATGGAGGATGGGTTCTCGCTCCTAAACGATGGTCGATACGACGCTGGAGCGATGAGGTAATCGTTAATATTGTATTTATTGATATTCTTAATGTGTGAACTGTTACGAATAGACCGTTTGTTTTGGAGGGGGGAGGAGTTCAGGTAAAAACCACATTCGGGTAATCGTCTACACAAATGAAGAGAATCGCACATGGCATAGTGGTCCAGACGAGCTCTCCCAGGCATGCAGGAAGCCAGGGATCGAGTCGACGGTCTCTCGTGGGGAAGGGTTGGGGAGTTAATGGGTTTGTGGGGGGATGGGCTAGGGTAGAGTTTGGCCTTATGCCTATAATAGTTAGGGATAAAAAAATCTACAAAAATGAATAGAAGACAAATCAGGTGAGAACCAAACTCTTTTGTGAGAACGTGAGAATTGACTTTATTCATTGAAAATAAGTTAATGTCCACTAACAGTAGTGATCCAATGAAAATAAGTTTATGTCTATTGGATAATAAGTGAATGTCCAATGAACTTCTAATGAAAGAAGTGAAAGTCAAGCAGGAAATAAGTGAACGTCCAGTGTTATCACATTCTCTCACTAAACATTTGGTTCAATATACAAGGAAGCATTCCATTGAGAGAAACAAATGTTTAGTGAGAATGTGAGAACACTGGACATTCACTTATTTCCGTTTGATTTTCACTTCTTCATTAGACATTCACTTTTTCCATTGAACAATACTTATTTCCGTTGGACATTCACTTATTTCTGTTGAACATTCAATGTCTAAAAGTTAGTTCTCACGTTCTCATAAAAGAGTTTGGTTCTCACCTGATTTATCCTCTATATATGTATAATCAATTTGCACTTTTTTGGTGTCCTAACTTTCCCTTTTTTCCTATTCTGTTAGTATCGTTAAATCCTACTGTTAGTAACATATAAAATGACCACTTTACCCCCAAATTTTCATTAAATATATAAGCTTATGTCATTAGGGCAAGTGGGTAGTTGTCTCCGATGAGACTCCATATTTTCGCCTACACTCTATCTCTCAAACGAGACTCTCTCTCTACAATTATTGTTGGTTTGTTTCTTAAAATAAAAACAAACTAAAACACCAGACCTAAACAAAAATCTCAAAATCGAACACATATTTCAAACTCAATAACAAACAAAAAATAAACCACTCTTAAAACCGAAACAAACCAACAATAATGAGGGAGAGAGAGTATAGATGGAGATAGAAAATGTTGCCGGAATGCATCACTAGAGACAACCACTTGCCATAAACGACATAAGTTCATAAATTTAAAGAAAATTGAAAGTAAAATTGTCATTTTATATGATTTTAACAACACTAAGAAATGAGGTAAGTTCTCTAGATTGTACTGTCAGAGGGTGACTTGTCTTATAAATTGAGGGATTCCTCATCATTTATAATAGGAATGACGATGGGTCGAGTTTGGCCCGGGTTTTACCAAACTCGCACCCGCTCATATTGAACAGGCGCCTGACCCATTCGAAATTCGTGAAACCTTTTCGGGTGTCCGACCTGTTCAAAACTCGTGAGTATGGGGATTTTTCGAAACCAGAAACTCAACCTGAAAAATATTTTTGGGTGCAGGTCAATTTCAAAATGGTTACAACCCAAAGACGACTATGGTCGGGTATGGAATCCTCTACCTGAAGCTTTTGATTCCAAGTGGCTACGATGTAACACCACCGCCCCGGTCGAAACCCGAAGAGGTGGTAATAATTATAACCCGAACGACGTTCCAGATACAGTGTGGACAACTGCTGTCCAGTCCGAAAGTCCCGACATGGCTCTGTCTTTCAACAGAGCCATGTCGGGAGACAATACTGATCACCAGTATCATTTCTACTTCTACTTTGCAGAGATCATTACAGATGTTTCGGGGAGGAACATGACTATTAGTTTCAACGGTGACCCCCCTAGTAAAATTGTTACCCTCCAAGAACCACTCACGGCAGTGACTATAGGTCCATTGATCACCAATGCAACAACGACCCTTTCGTTCTTGATTGCTTCTATCGAACCGTCTCTCAAACCTATCGTCAATGCCTTCGAGATTTTCAAACTACATGAGCTCCCGAATCGGCCAACAAACAACAAAGACGGTATGCCTATATTCTCTCATTTTGTTTGAGTAGGATGGTAGTTGGGGGCTTCATGAGAATAAGAGATAAGAAAGAACGGAAAGAAATATAACTTGTAACCTGTGTGTTCGCAAGGTGAATGTACTGCCTCTGGTACCATATTACAGTTGAATGACTGATTATAATTTTTATATTCTAACAAGATTAGAAAAACTTGCAATATCAGGGAAAACATTAACTAATAGAGACAATAAGTTTGGTGGGTCTTGAGCCTGTTATAATTGGTATATCAATTCTAAAGACTCTTATGAGTCACAAGTTTGGTGTTGTCTTGTATCAATATAGCATAATCCAACCTAAATTTTGGTAACAAAAATACTCCTTAATTAGAAAATATATGAAATATTTCTATTATTCTAACATCCTTGTTGCATGGAAACAATATAGCGATCCGTGTGTACCTCGCGACCTTTCATGGCAAGGTGTTGGTTGCAGATATAACAATCCTCCGAGAATCGTTTCGTTGTGATTATCTTAATTTAAAGGGATAATGACACTTTGTTACACCTAACTATAGTGAAATAACACTTTTATACCCTAACTATTTTTCTCTCTTTTTTAGTACCTTGACAATTTTTTTGTGACAACCTATGCTAAAATGACTAAAATACCCATGGTTTAAGAAATCAGAATAGAACTGGTCCAATTTGATTTATCAAACCAGAATTGAAATGGTTCAAATTTAAATTTAGATTTGGGGGCATACTTGTAATTGCATCTTAAATATAAACCAAATTGAACGAGAGATAAACAAACTTGAACCAATTCAATTTATGGTTTCTTAAACCAAGGGTAGTTTAGGTAGTTTAGGCATTTTAGAGGTAGGTTGTCACAAAAAAGTTGTCAGGGTACTAAAAAGAGAGAAAAGTAGTTAGGGTATGAAAGTGTCATTTTGTTATAGTTAGGTGTAACAAAGTGTCCTTATCCCTAATCTAAATAGGAAAACGAGTAACAATAATATATCTGCCTAATAAATAAGAATGATAAACATCCTATTTATTCTAACACGAGACGAAAACATTATTCTCATTAACTTGATGATCTGCAAACAGGAACCTGAGCTCCAGCAACTTATCAGGAGAGCTCCCTGATTCACTCGCCAAACTCACTGCAGTACAATCCTTGTAAGTGCTTATGCATAGGTTTTATATGCCTCGATTATGGTAAACTGAGATTAGTCAATACGGTGATTTCATCAATGATCCGGCATCTCCCGACATTGAAACTCCGTGTCCAGTTATGCCTTTGTTTTCTTTTTGGATTAGAGTTTGAACGTAATATTGTGAATAGAAAATGACAAAAAGGTGATCTGTACACTTTTGTAAGAGAGTGTTGTGTACTTTGTTGATAGCAGAAAAGTGCTGTGAACTTTTGCTTTTCGGTGCAAAATGCATGTATTTATACAAAAATACATAATTCACAACACCTTCTTGCAAAAGTGTCACAACATAGAGCACAATTTTGCCATTTTTTTATTATAAATATTACGCTATTGTAAGCTAAACAAGTAACTTTGTAATTGTGTGTTTAATCTTTCTCGTTATAACACTAAATTTTTAATGACAAGAGAATCTCCCAACTATTTTTGTTTCAGGGATTTATCATATAACAGTCTAACTGGTTCTGTACCCTCAGACTTGGAGAAAATGTTCAAGGATACACCACAACTGTTGAGGTTAGCTCATCTTCCATGTCATGTATATATAATACCTCTACTAACACACAATATAAACATTTTAGGAAACTCGTATAATCCGTATTTCAAGTTTAGGGTCTAATGTGTATATACAAATTTTCTTAACATATATTATCATTTAATGTGGGACTTTCAACATACATATATAGAGGAGATATCAGCTACAAACCAATAAAAAATGTCAAAACGTCTAAACTGTATAACATGCAGTGCAATGT
>JAYMTP010006980.1:0-11493 GCA_036897365.1 Geranium brycei | reverse complement strand
GCCGGAATATAAATTTACTTGATAACGATCGCGTCTGGTGCGCGAAGCCCTGAGGTGTGCGCGGTGCGTGCGCGCCTTTCGGCCCATCAGTTGTTGTGATGATCTATGATGTGATTTTTGTGTGTTGCATGCCCAATCACTGGTGAGATCCACATGTGAAGCTCGCACGTGAGGGAAAGTGTTGAAGTCTTACATCTAAATAATATGGATTGATTGGCCAATCAATATATTTTATGAGATATTCTCAAGTATTAGCTTGAACTTTTAGGTGAATTAGACTGTAACATTGTATATATCACACACTTTTTTTAATACTTACCTACTCTAGAATATTGAGCAAGTATAAATGACGGTATCCATGGTAGTGATCTTAATCTTGAACCGATGGATTACAAGGAGTCAGCGCCGATTTAAAACCCTGCCCCAATCTGTAGACACCATCTTTGTCATGGCCCTCATCTCTGGCGGCGAGCTTCCTCTTGAGTCCACCGTAGAGAACGTCGCCAAAAACAAACCCACCAACGCAGCCATCACCGTTGAGGTCTAGCCACGGAGCTCTTGTCGGTGTTTGGATCTTTTTTCGGCGAGGTGGACGCGTCCGGGACAAGTTCCATCACCCGTTTTGGCCTCTTTTTGGCTGGACCGGATTGGCTTTCAATTAGACTAAATGAACCTGTTCAATTGTAGTTCAATTCAATTGAACTGGTTCAATTATTGATTGCAAGAGTATTTTAGTCATTTCATAAGTTTTTGAAAAAAAAACTAGTTGAGGGAGACAAAAAAAAATCGTTTTAGTGACCTCGAAAATAAAAATAAAAATTTGGTGACCTATGTGAGAATCCAAACTTTTTCGATGACCTAGCTATATGAAATTATCTCTATAAATTAATGTGCAAAACCATATTTGGAATCTATGTCTGCAGAAATATATGATTAAAGAGATGCCAAAGGAGAGGCCATAGAACTCAAACGAAACGTCCCTCCTGAGCATACATTTATAACAGAAAAATGATATATTAATGAATGAGATCTATAGTCATAAAAATTGGAATCAAACCGATATTCTCCACTTATGTCTTTCATAATAAAAATTCATCTACTCTTCTAGAATATTGTGATTGCATACAAGCAACATTTTATTTATTTGCTTTTCTTAAACCAAAGCTTAAATATTGTTGATCCGAAAAATCAACCAAGTCAAACTTAGACGGGACATCCTTTAAAACGCCTAACAAAAATCAGTGACACATTAAACATGCACATTACGATGAATCCCCGAGTTACAACGTCATAATAATATATGAGATTTGATTTGCATCTGACGGTGGGTTTTCATCTGCCGTGCTTCTAAAATTTTGGGGGCATGGTGTTAACAATATATTTTTATTTTAGTACACATGTGCCGTTTAACTTTTAATATGCACTCATATATTAGGGGATAATTCATAAAGTTAGTCTAAGTATAATTTTTCCATAACTTTACATCGACCAGTTAGTAGAAAATTTTACAATCATTTTAAAGAAATAACATAACTCATATATTTCTCTCTGAACAGAAGAATATAATGTCAACACATCCCATGCATTAAAGAAAGAGAAAAATTATTGTTCTCGGAACATGAGATTCTAGTGACTCATTCTTGTTGAGGAAGAGATTGGACCAGCTGATGAAATCTTTTTTCATCTTTCTTTGCCCAATATTATCAACATTCTTGCCGGTTTTCACACAACTTTATTTAATTTGTTCTTCACATAAAGCAGTCTTCGCATTCACAAAAGGTCATTGTTAATTTACATTTATATTGCGTGTAGCGTTATATCCAACTTTCGGCTTTGTATTGTGTTTGTGGGCAAGACGTCGAACACTTTAAAATATTTGAATGACACTGAAGTCGTGATAATTTCTTGTTGATAAGAAAAACGCCATGATAAAAATATGAATAAATATATTGGTACAATAGAAAATGATAAAATAAAATTTGGATGTAGTAAAATTAAAAACTTAAAAGTTTAGGTATATCAAACTATCTATCTCTCTATTATCAATTTAAATTTTGGTTGGATGGGTTTTTATTATTTTTAATACATTTAAGTAATTTTTAGTTGACACATAATAAGGGTCCAACTTTAGGGTTGCATGCCAAATTGTTTGATCAGAAAAGAAGCATCATATATATTCCTTACACATTTGAATATTATTTGCAAACATTAGAACATACAATTTAACATATTGTTGATTCACCTGCCAACTTCTATAAATGGACTGACCTCATTTTTATATTTATGCATAGAACACAATATTTTGGCCAAAAGGTGGACCGACCACGCTTAGTTAGGCAAAAAATGGTCCATGCCTCATTCCACTATTTCCTTTCTTTTCATGGTAGGTTAGTGATTATTTTAATTTTTCAAAATTTTCAGATATAATTGGCTATGCTATGACATATTGATAAAATATATTTCATGTACTTATGATATATTGAATGCTCATATAGCACTAATATATCATTGAGAGGGATATTTATTTCACAGCTTTTGATGTAATGTAAGAAAGATGTGAATATGAAAATATAATATCATTGTAATGAGGCTGACTACTTATAGATTATTATTATAGCACACCTTATAATGTAGAAGGATATTAATCTGAAAAATATAATATCATTATAATTAGTGAGTGACTGTAATTATATATTATATATGAGACGTTATGCTAGCTAATATATAATTTAAGCTAACTTTTAAGATATTATTTGCTTCGTGAGTATCGACACGGTCAAACTACTTAGTATACGTACTCAAAAGAAATGATCAGATATATTTTTCAAAAGAGAGACTTGAAACAATGTTATTGAGCAATTCGAACAAAAAAAAATCATATTTAACCTATCACGATTATAAGATTTACTTCAAATGTTTTTCTAAAAAATTACATTATTATCTTATCTGTCCATATACTGATACCTCTATGTCAACATGAATTGAACTCAAGGCCTTGTGAGGCTGAAACTATAAATTGACGTATATAGAGTGTATCATTTAAATATTTAGAGTTGTATTTTGTATAAAGTTTTATAATGGCATATGCAAACTGTCATTTCCCCAAAAAAAAATTCAATTATACATCAGTCTAGTGTAGGTGTGTATGTGGTTTAGGCCCAGTTTTTGTTTCCATAAGAGGGAATAAATTTTCCAGTAAATTAATTTGCGCAATTGATCTTCAATTAGTACCTCACAATTAATTTTTTTAGTGTTATATTGTACATGCCTTCCATTATTCTTACTGAAAACAGGCAGAGAACTGAATAAAAGCACAATAGCAATTGCAACCTCAATCCAATTGGGTTCACCCAACAACAAAGCCATTGGGCCAGCCCAATTTCTTGAAGATTTTGCACGTAAATTGAACATCCAATCCATTGTGCTCTTTTCTTCCCTTTCTTTGGGAGGATTTTTTCCGGAAAATAGAATATGCATCGTCTAAATTCTGACATATATACAAAAGTTGTATAATATAACGATAAAATTTATTTTGTTTAGTAGTCGTGTGTAGTACTTTGGGTCTAAACTTTTTTAGTAGTTGTGAACTTTTTTAGTAGTGAGAGAAGGAAGAGAGAGAGGGTGAAAAAAGAGATGATGACATATGTTTGAAAATTAAAAGTATAGGTAAGAGCATTTTAGTCTTTTCAATCAAATTTTAATAACTTATTCAGTCTTTAAGAGTATTTTAGTCTTTTCACATGTCAAAAATATTAAAAATTAACGGAATTGGACGGAAAGTGTAAAGTGAAAATTTTGCACATCTTAGGCGTAGTCAGCTAGAAAAAAAAAATCTAGGAGTACCCACCTCAAAAACAGCAATATCTAGGTGTAGCCACATGGAATTATCCCTTTTATTTATTTATTTATTTGGTTATAATTATAATTATTTTTTCATTAAATTTTTTTGTTGTCTATTATAATTTTCAAATTTGTTGTTTGATAAACGAATCAATATCGAGCATGACCTATTAGAGTTTGTAAGACTCGTGAATTGACTTGCTTTGTATTTATATTTACATGAAAGTTAAAGTCGAGTTCAACTAAAATAATAATAAAGCTCGAATTAAATTTTGTTACACGCATTTACTAATTATTTTATTATTAAAATTAAATTTTTAGTATGAAATTTTGTCTCTTGAAAAAATTTTCCGAATCCACCACTTAATACACATGCACAATAGTTTTCCGAATTTTTGAATTTCGTCTTCTCTCACTAAATTTACTGTTTTTCAAGTTGGTTAAAAACGAAGTTATTGTCTTTGCTTAAAAGAGTAATAAAATATTAATTTTACGCAAATTGACAAGATAATTTTCTTAACGTAATGATGCGTAATACGTATTTGATTAGATGTTATATAATTCTTACCTTTATTCAATCTCTGTCCACAATTGTGGTTGTGGCTAAAACAAGGATCTTGTGTAGATGAAATGCTTTCTCACTCTTTTCTTACTATTAGATATTGTGATAAGAGGAATGTTAATTTCTAAATTTTTTTATCCTTATCTGTCTATTCATCCAAATCTCACCTATACTAAAGCCCAACCCAACTTATACAATATATCTTAAGCCCACCTCCTAAACTACCTCAACCCATAAATCCCTTACGAAACGCAGTCGAGTTCGAATTCTGGCCGAGATCAAAGAAAAAACAATTTGGATCACAAGCGCCAGGGCCATTCTCGAATGCTAATTTCTATTATTCATTGAAAAATACAATAACGTTCTTTAAAAATTGAAAGGTTATTAAACAAACTTTATTGACTGCTCAACTAAGACCACATTACAATGCCCATGAATTTCATAATCAACCAATACAATCTTTTTTAGTCACTATTTTTTTGTAGTAAGTAACATATTTTAAAATTTAAATCTGTAATTTTTTCACTATCCTCGGAGATATATTATTTAATTTTGTAATTAAATAGAATATTAGAAAGGCCTTACAATCACACTATTAGTAGCGCGGTCTCTAGAAAATCCAAACCCGCCGTCGCTTCCTCTCTCCCCATTTGCCCCCAAAACCCTCTCCGCCACTGGTACGGCGGTGCTATGGCGTCTCCGGCAAGCTCAGAAGTCAGCGAAGGCCCAGTCCTCAGCCTCATCAGCAAGCGCCTCCGCGCCCTCCGCAAGAAGCTGAATCGCATCACCCAGATGGAGGAAGCCATAGCCCAGGGCAAGCCCATCATCAAGGAGCAGGAGGAGGTGCTCCGCTCCAAGCCCGCCGTCTCCGCCCTCATCGACGAGCTCGAAAAGCTCCGGCAACCCCTCTCCGCCTCCTTACAGGAGGAGCTCAACCTTGCCCTCAAGACCCATCAGCCCGAATCGCCCAAATCGAGCGATGACGGGTTCGTGGAGGATCTCGTGAACCTGCTCTATTTCGGGTCCATGTTCGATGTCAAGTCGCAGAGCGATTTCGGGTCCATGTGCCTGATCAGAACCCACGAGCGCGAGTGCTGCTTGTCCTACGATTACGTGACCGACGACGCCACCGATCTGCTCCGTGAGGAGGATTTGGATTTGATCTCTCAGTTGAGCGGTTTCTTGATTTCGAGGCCTGCCGATTCCAATTTATCGCACAGGGATGCGTTGAGGAGGTGCACTGAGCACGCCAAGGCCTGGCTTGCCAAGTCGGACCACCCAGTTGAGCCTAATGCGAAAGCTACTTGTAAAGCTCTAAGCTTTATTTTCCAATTTTTCAATTTTTTGCTGAGTTTTGGTTACTGTTATGCTTATATGAATGCTGGTTTACCCAATTTTGGTTTGCAGATGCGAAATTGAGAGAAAGGCTGCATAAGATTATGGCCTCAGATTACTTCACCACCACCCCGGAGATTAAGCCTCCTGCGCTGGAGATGGCTGCGGCTGCATTCCAGGTCTCAGTCCAGGGAGTGAGTGTTCCGTCGGTTGTGCAGTGCCCACAAAAGGTATAATGTGTTCTGATCTGTTTAGGTTCCTGAAGTTTTGTGTATGTTATCTTCCATACGATTTATATGTGGGTACATTGTTGTTTTAGTTTTATTGGGTAGGGTGATTGCACCTGTTATGTGTTATTGGACATGTTGGTTCTAATTTTGGAAACTTACTCTTAGTTTCTATCTTCACCTGAGAAAATAAATGGACATGACTATTGCAGCACTGAGAACTTATCACTGAATGTACAATGTTATGATGTCTGAGAACACATCATGTTACTGATGCTTTTCAAATGCTTGTTTTCCACTTACTGGATATGATAACATCTTATTATGTTGGTTTTTTTTTGTGATGGGTGGAAATTGTTACTGGATACTTGGATTCATTGAGATATATCCTCCCTCCCCCATCTTTGTTTAAGGGATTGATAGACTGCTAATTTATGCTTGAAATGTACTACTTTAATGTCTGCATTCTATATATTTTGGTTATTATGAAACTGTAGAACTGTTTTGAAGCTCTGTGTATTAGGTGTTATGTCCATTTGAACTACCAACTAGTCATTTTTATTGCTATTATGTTGTCTTGAAATAATTATCTGCTGTTGATTACATAATTATGTTTTTCCTTGATTTTTGTTTGCCTCTTAGAATTTGTTTTGGGCTGGTTTGTCTTTTAATGCTCATATATCCTTTTGAATATTGGTATTTGCAGAACTCATGGTTCTGAACACTCATTTGGCATGTCGGAATGGTGTATGTAGAATAAGTTAGGTTGCTTGAATAAAATGAACAAAGTTTGTAAAAGAATACGTTTTGCTACCTGGGATGCATTTTCCACAATGACCTTCAAATTAAATATGGGTTAGCTCATTGCTTCCTGTTCCTACTTTACCTCTTACATTTATTTTTATATAACGTTCATGGATATAATCCATTACGCATGTTCTAGCATGTGGTATGCAAGGGTTGGTATTAAACGTGGAGGGAATTTTTTTTTATTGTTTTAGCACCAAGGGCATATATCCTCACTTTCACCCCAATGAAGAAAAAGCATACTGGTTATAGTTTTGGCTGTGGTTGATTTCACTGTCTTGTAGAAGATAATACAATAAAGGAAAAGGTGAGTTGAAACACAACACTATTGATATCTGTTTCATTGCTTCTTTAATCTCCTCTTACTTCTGAGCAACCAAATGTAAGATACCATCAACCAAATGATATCTTTCATCATTTTGTTCTTTCGCCTCTAATGCTAAATTGACTCTTTGGTGGCCTGTACCATTCGTGCTCACATCTTCCTGTTTTATTCACATATGCAATGCACATTTATTGAGTTAAAAACCTACTGAACTGCCTCAGTTATTTATCAAGTGTTTGTTCCTGTAAAAGTTAAATAGAGAGAATTGGCTATGCCTGTATATTTAGCTGTAGTCAACTTAGGATATGCAACTATTCTGCTGTGAATGTCACATTTTGAGAGGTCTACTTACAGGTTTTCAAATTTAGGGCACGTGTTTAGTTTGACGTGTTTCAACTTTCATGTGCGTGTTCAAATCCAATTCACGAGATTTCTGATTTGCACCAGGTAATCCTGTATTGACCATAGTTTATGCTTAGACCGTAAAGATTATACATTAAAATGATAATACTAACTCTGGGATACTACCACCTTTCCTTGATATGCATCATTGTGTGATTTAAGACTCCTCATTTGCTATTTGTCTTTGAGTTGGAATTATTTCTTGCAACATTGACATCTTGCTCTTGCCTTGTAGCTTAGTGTTTGACCATGAATCATGTTTTTTTGGTGGTCAAGTTATTCCTTGCTTCATTTAGTGTCTTGTGCTGAAAATGTAATTAGGTATTTTTGGTACTCCACTTAATTTGGCGAGTGCTCAATTAGTATTTTGAAAAGGGGCAAGGGGGATTGGCCCTGTGATGTGCAGTGGCCAATTTGCCAATTTTGTATTTTATGTAAATATTAGCACATTGTTCAGACTTCAAATTGAAATAAAGGAAGAAAAGTTGCAAGTTATTGAGTAGATATGTCTTTTGCAGGATGATGAAAGTGCAACTTCTCAAGAACATGAAACTGGTGGGAACCAGTCTTCTTCTGTCCAAGAGCAACTGAAGGTACCCTTATTTATATCCTTGTCGCTATAATTCTTATTGTATCACACACTTTCGCGTGGTGTTGAAAAATATACATTTTATTATACACTTCAGGATGAAGTAGTTGTGGAAAATCCTTCCAAGGATGTACCTGTCCAGCAGGAACAAGTCAACCAAGAGGTAGAAGTGGATCATAATAAGAGAGATCATGATACTAAGGAACAACACTACAATCCCCAAAGAGGCTACCCGAACCAAAGAGAGAGGGGTGGTCGTGGTGGCGGGCGCAGAGGTTACCCCAATGGCCGTGGAGGTCGGGGCGGGAGGGGTGGTGGTCCCTACCAGAATGGCCGCTACCAGCAGTATGACCAGGCCGGAAATTATCAACCCAGAGGAGGTTACCAAAACAATAGAGGGGGCGGTGGTGGCAGGGGCGGTTACAACAACCATCGTGGTTCATCAGTGCAAGGCGGTCACAACCCATCTGATGTTGGGGTGGGTGCATGATGTGATGTCGTTAGGCCTTTTCATTCTTAGCTGATGTAGCGGATCCTGATGATGTTTTTGCATTGCATGGAACATTGTTTATATGTGGATCTTCCTCCTGGCTGCTGATTAATGCTTCATATCAGATACTCTTATTACCTCTTTTGTAGTAGCTCTAATGAAGGATTCTCAGTGAAGCTGAAATGGAAAAGAGAAGGGTTTTAGCTTATGTGATAATCAGTATTGTTTTTGCCTTTTCACTTGTTGCTGTTGCTGATTGTGTTAGCCCCGTTACATTGTTTCTGAATCAGCTGGAACAGTATAGTTCTTTTCTTCTTTTGTAAAGGTTGAGTATAAAGTCTAAAATGTCATTTAACTACAAATTTAATTTTCAGACCTAAAAATTTAATTTTAGATTTAAAATTATTTTTTAAAATTTTAAATTATATTTGTTATGTCTGACATTTGTAATGAATAACATTTTCATCTTTTCTGTTTCAAATTAACATTTTCTCAAATCGTTGGGTGTAGATAAGAGAAAATTGTCTATAGTTGAAGATAATTATTTGTATATTTTTACTTTAACCTAAATAAATATTTATTACTTGTGAATTTGCCTTTATTTAACAAATTCAACTCAAACTTGATTGCTTTCTTACAATTATGCTGAGCTATGACTGAGATTATGATTGTGAGGAACGACTTGTAAGCAAAATAGAAGATTGACACAAACTGCTATAATTTGAGTCAGTGATACAGTAAAAACCATTTTACACCAAGCAAATTTGGGCACAAGTTGGACCAAGCAGACAAGAAACAGGAAGCCTCACAGACACAAAGGTCAGGTAAGGCCAGGCCAGGCTGTGCGGGGGTGAGATAAGTATTCTTGTTCAGGCCTTCAAGTACAAAACATACCTCTTGCCCTGATCCTCTCTTACATGTATAGCCCTACAAAAATGGATATTCCATATAATCAATCATACAGAGAGAGAACCTTATTTCCCACTACTCAAAACTTAGAACCAAGTTAGTATAAAAACAAGGCACAATGCATTCATAATCACAACTCCTATAGCTCAATGATCCAAACGGGCGACCCCCAGAAATTTACAGTTATTATGAACTTCAAAAGATAAAACCACTTACAGCACTTTAAGGCAGTAACTCATGCAACCAACACCATCCGTCTTCTTAATATATAGCTGCCTTCCCTTCCCTACTATGCACAGCGGACAATTACATATTTACATTCATTTGACAACCACTTATATCATTATCGTCTGTGTTAATAGAAGGTTATTATCATCATCTTATCTTAGGCTTCACACGCTTGACTTAGTGCTCGATTCCACCCAATACCCTCGTCAGGTCAGCTTTCTGTTCTGCTGTGAGTCTTGATGGAAACATGATATCAAACTTCACTACGAGGTTTCCTTTCTTGCTAGGTTGTTTTGAGATGGGCATTCCTTCATTGGGGATCACCACCTCATCACCCGGTTTGACAACATCTCCCACCGGGATCGTGAGACTCCTTCCGTCCAAGGTTGTCAAATTAACAGTCTTCCCCGTGAGAGCTTCTAACAGCGATATCTTCTGGTTGACCACCAAATCGTTCCCATGCCTCTCAAAGACAGCGTGCGGTTTTTCATCCACCACAAAAATTAGATCGGCTGGAGTGACGCCGGGTTCTTGGTTTCCCTTCTCAGGGAAGGTGATTTTCGTGCCCTTCTTCCAACCGGGTTTGATGTCTATCTTCAAAATTTCCTCGACCGTCTTGGGCTTACTGCAAAAAGAGAATTTTGTACATCAAGCCAAGAACAGAAGAATCCATACAAACAAAATCATGGCAAGGAAATGAAATGTCTAAAAATGTAGACCACTATGCAGCCGTCCTAGATAGTTAAATCATGTTTAATACGAATAAAACTGCTAGCATATGGACCAAGTCGATTTCCTACCTAATTTCAATGAAGGTTTGTCAGTAGAGTACTGATCCTTTGGTTTAATTTTCCAGCTGGTTCATTAAGGAGTCATTTAACTGGAAGCCAACTAAAATGTGGGCCCTCGTGATTAATTTAGGACAGCTTATACGACTTAATGACATCCACCAGAGTAATCATACCACCCTGGTTCCATTAATTTGCTTCTCTAACTAACCAGTGCAGGCCACACCTCAAACTCTAGGCATGTTTCTGTGAACTTCATATTATTCAGTAAACATCAGAGCCGCTGGACATCAATAAGAACTAGCCAGAAACAATCTCGGCAAAGAGCAAAGTGACAAGTTAAGATACAAGTGAATACCAAAGGGCAAAAAATATGGCATTTCTCAGCTCCTAATTTGCCATAACACACCAAGGAAAAGGAACAAGTACCAGACCCCTACCACCCACCCTCAAAATACATAAGCTATCACATTTCCACCATGAACAAGGCCCCCAATTATCATTCAGCTCATCAAATGTTGATTAAACAAAACACTGTGAATGCAGAGAAACACCTTCAATTTGAAACCTAGTGTCTTCACGAGACCCAACTACCATCTCCATTATGAGTAAATTCACACAGAATCAAACCAAATTGTTGTCTTTTCATTTCCAATCGAATGAAGCAGAAAGTAATAACCTTTCACTACAATTTCCATTTTAAGAAGACACAAACACCAATTACTCACATCCCAATTCAAGAAACCACAATCTTCCCATTAATCTAAAAACACATTCCAACCAAACCATCAAATCCATGATTCTCATATCCATAAGCTAAGAAAATCTTAACAAGAAGCAAGATAAGACAGACATACCCAAATTGGTCAGGAACAAAACGGGAGATCCTCATCTTCCTCTTGCCACCCTTGTACAGCTCCTCCAATGTACACGCAATCTTGGACTCCACCGCCTGAGCCTTCCTGCTCGCCGGACTATTATTATCTCCGGC
>JAYMTP010006979.1:0-11493 GCA_036897365.1 Geranium brycei | reverse complement strand
TCTCTCTCTCTCTCTCTCTCTCTCTCTCTCTCTCTCTCTCTCTCTCTCTCTCTCTCTCGACAATTACAACCCAAGATCCAGGACCTCCATCATCAACGGTTAGCATAAGAGGAAGAGGATTTTTGTGCACTTCAAGGACCACAACCCCGTCGCGGAAAATTTGGTTGAGAGTTTGACAAGTGCCGATGGAACGTGGTTGTTGAAATATTGAAGTTGGGAAGTTAATTCACGTTGGGGATCTTATTGGTTTTTTGCAAAGTTATTGAAACCGAATGGAACACCGATCATTGAGAAAACTTGAAACGAGAAGGTTTCAGTTTGGACGCTGTGAAAAACCTGACAACATCGATTAAAATGAGGAAATAACTCTTATTCTAATTAATCGGACCATGAACACTCATAGTATTTACTTTTATTATAAAGAGTATTAAAATATTTATACTATACATAAAATTTTCGTGTAATTGAGAAAATAATATCCATAATTTCCAATTAGAAAAATAAGTCAATTACTATTTTTGTTAGTGAAAACATCCATTTGAAAAAAAAACAATAAAGATTTCTTTGTGAAAGTGATTGGAGCTTATGGGTACCAATACCCTAAGATACATTTATCAAATATGATAGTCAATCGAGATAATTGGATAACTTTGAAAATGATATATGAATTTTGACAAAAAATGATTAAATATTTCAGATAAGTGTTGTAAAAATTATTTAAGATAGGAATCTATATGAAAAGATAGGATGAACATTAACGCTCTTAATTTATAAGAAGAGGCATATTCCACTACAAATGACTATTTTAGGTGCAAATCTAGAAACAATTGTTAGCGGCTAGATGAAAAAATAAATGGTGTATATATGTGCTAACTCATCCAATGACATTAGTTTTAATTATTCATAACTTGTATTTTTTTTTTATCATTTAACACTAATGAAAGAGTAAATTTATATTTTTATACAATTTCCTTATTTTCCACGATTATGAAAGATATTTCGTTGCTGACCCATTAAAAATTATGTTCAAATACTTCTGAATGATTTCATACTTTCATGGGTTAATTTGCCACGTTTCATGGTTTCATGAGTTAATTCACCACTTTTCATAATTTCATTAATTATGAGAGTGTTTTGTAAGTTATTCTACTTTGACGGTTATTTCATGATTTCATTAGTATGTTTCATTGTTTCATGAGTTAATTTCATGGATTCATAAACTAATTTTCATAGTTTCATTAGTTTAATGTCATGGTTCCATACACTAAGTCTTAAGGTTTCATCAGGATAAAGTGTCATAGATTAATAACATAAAGTGTAACCAAATAAATCAAATAACATAAAAAACAATACTCACAATTGCAAAACAAAACATGCATATCATAATAAATTACATAATCAAGTGTATAATTAAAACTCAAATCAAGTGTCGTCTGTGCACAATGCCAACAACCTGTCACAACCTTCTCCTTGCTTATCACTTCCACTTTAGACACTTTCTTCAATCTCATAATGGCTATGAGCTCAATCTAAACACAATTTAGTAATCGTAAAGATACGAAAATGTGTTAGCAACTGTAATTACACTAATAATAATTCCAGAGAACAACATCCAAGAGCTTCACCACACCTAATCAAGAGAAACTTTTCAGCATTTCCTTCCTCGTGCTACACTCACTGAGCAACCAATCACCACAATCAAACTTCAATATTCAAATTATGCCCTGTTTTCCTACCCAAAAATCCTTAAATCCTGTCACTTTTCTACTATTTAAAACTTCTAATTGCTTTCAATTTCTTAGATACCAACCATCAAAATCGTACCCTGCAATGTCTAATCATACATTTTCTTTTCTCTAGATACATAAATTGTTTCAATTCAGCGTCTCATTCCAAATATCAATAGCTAACTACCTAAACAACCAACTGAAACTCACATAGCTCAATTAGAGGTGCGAGAGTTAAGTTCAAACCTCATCTTCGGAGGTGGGCTCCGGCTGCAAGAACTAACATTGTGCGACAACGAGGAACGGGATCGAGACTGCGAGCGAGAGCTGGACTGAGAGTTGGAGCCAGACAAGGAGCGCGACCGAGAGGACGAGCTAGAGACATAGCTAGGCGGTGGCAAGCTCGGGCTGGTTTTGCCATGACGAAACCCTAGCTAAACAATCCTCAGGTAGGAGATGATTGAGAGAGTAATGGTTTCAGTGAAGTTTGGGATCGTTCCGGGAACACTGGCGCAGTGAGGGCGAGGGTTTCGATCCGAATAACGGTGGCGCGACGAGACTTAGATCCAGAGGACTAATGGCGACGGCGGAGAGCTTGAAGCGCGGAGAATAGGAAAGCCGACAATGGGATTGATGAATCGTGAATGTGACAATGAAATATTGGGTTTTATGTTACCAATACACCCTTATGGATGCTTTTCATTTGCTTTACTCATAAATTCGCCAATTATTGTGAACCGTTGATTTAAAACTACGCATGAATTTTGGAGAGAGATCCACAGATGGTCGGGGGTGCCATACTCTAGTTCCCAGACGGTCCACGAGCTATTCATGGGGTGAAGTTCCAGAGTTTCGGAGAGGGGAGTGAGGAGAGCTTATTGCAGATTGGTGACTATGGGATTCTGGTACATCCGGCTTACTAGAAGCGATAAGATATTTAGAGGGGAGTTGAAGACGCCGGCGGACGTGCTCAGATCGTTGGATGCACTCATACACTTTAATGCAAGCGGATGAGGGGCGCGAGATTCAGGCATTGACGAGGGAGCGTACGCTTCTGACTTGGTGCGCGAACCTGAGGGTGGTGCTGAGCTCACTTGTGACTTAGGCTTTCCCCTTGTACTTACTTTCTTTTTTTTTTTCGGGGCAACTTTTTCCCGTCTTTTTTGTACTCATTTATATCGTCATTTATAAATATTTCTTGCTGATAAAAAAATTGATTTAAAATCATTCTCTATGAATAGATATACTCTTAAATTTGTATCTAGAAAATTATTTGTAGAGTAGTGCATCCCGTATAAGAAATGACTACGGAAGAAACAAAAGGAATTCCGTAACCGTTTAGGGAATAGATCAGCTACAAACTATATATCAGTTACAAATTTTAGAATGCATATTGTCCATTAGATTTGTTTCATAACAGTTATTATTAATGACATTATATAGTAGGTGAAATAATTAGAAACAAACAAGAAGGGGTATTGTTGTCATTCTCTTTATATATACATTACAAACCCTACACGAGGCTCACAACACAATTGAATTGTGAGAGCGCCGCTTCGGCTTCGGCTTCCATCCATATGCTTCTGGCGACGATTCCGCAGGACGATGACGACGGCTCCGCCAGACGACGACGGTTCCATACGACGGCAGCGGCGATTTCATCGTGATGACGACGACGACGTTTCAATCTAGAGGACGGGGTCGGCTCCAATCGATGACGGTGGCTTTCGGCGATTCGATTGGGCAACGGCGACCCTCTGGTCACTCTCACACGACGACTCGATGACGGCGATCAACGATTTATTTTCGGATCCCGCGACCCAGCTCCTTGCTCGGCGGCGACGAGGCGACGGTCGCAGCTTTGCTACCACATGTCGGCTTCAAAATCGTCAACGTCAAATCCTCCATTCAAGAGTCAATCAGCTGCCCTGGAAATCTGCCACGAACGAGGAGCACTAGGGCCTGGTCAATGAGCACCGATCCAAACTCGAGATCGAGCTCTTTGAGGTCTCCGCCGAAGAATCTCAACCTCCTTGACTCTCACCTCGTCCGTCAAACTCGGCGACCGAGTCAAAAGCCATTTGCCTGAAACCAATGTGAGTGAATCAACTTTCAGATTGTATGTAGTTCATCAATTTGGGTTTCTCGATTGAAAATCATCATGAAGCTCAAAGCCAAAGTGATGATGTTCTCGTATTTTTTTTCTGATTAGTTGAACGGTTACTGTTGCAATTTTTGTTGCTTGTGATTGCAAGGTTGATGTTGATGATGGGTTAAAATTGATTTCACTCCTACTTGTATTTTGATTTGCTCCTGTTTGAGCTCGTGGTTGTTTTGATCCCGTTCTGATGATAGGTGTTGTGATTGGTGTTGTTTTTGACCTTTTGAGTTCAGTAGTTATTCAATTTTTGAAGCTTAATTACAATGCATTGAACTTGTGTATCAGAGGATTATGTTTTGATTTGGTCATGTTTTAGTTCGTGCTTGTTTATGAGTTTTGATCTCGTTTTGGTGATTGATGTTGTTTATAAGTTTTGCTCCCATTTGTTTTATTTTGGTCCATCGTTTATGTAATTGAAGACATACATAAATCATGGAAATCGATGACATGGATTTGAGGATACGAAATTGAGGAATGGATTTGAGAAACGGATTTTATGACACGGATTTAAAATATAACATAACAGATGAAGCCGACCTAATAACAGATGAAACATATTGGATAGAACATATCAAATGAAACATATTTAATGAACCGATAAAATGGTTTAATTTTCAACTAACTCATATTTACGTTAGTATGCCATTGATCACTCAGTATTAAATCTGACCATCAATCATTTCATCCAATGGACAATAAGTGTTCTAAAATTTGTAGTCAATTGATAGGTTTGTCCTCGATTGAAACCCTACCTTGTAATATGATTTATTTTTGTTTTGTTAAATCTTAGACCAGTCTTATAATTTATTAGTTAAACGGCTTATGTTCCTCCTGTAAGCTAATTATGTCAATGGTAATTTATTAATCATTATATAAAAGAATTGACTATAAAGTAATTTGATATCTATTTTTGGAAAATTAAAAGTCTTCAAAGGGGATACTGGACATTTCAACAGTTGAGATCTCAATATTTGTGTTGAGGTCAATGGTGTAAATGATTTTATAGGTATAGATGGATTTGTCAATGTAATCTAACAAAATGTCTATTCTTGTTTCCGAGGAGACACCGCAATAGTTTGAGTCTCAAACTTTGACGGAGAAGTTTGAGTTTTGAACTCCGTTATAATCAGGATGGAGAAGGATTAAATGGTAGATTTAGTATATGATGTAATCTCAAAAAAATGTCTATTCCAAATTATAAATTAGGGGTAATTACAGATCACTATACCCGCCCAAACTTCATTCTAAGATCACTACACTCAACTTTCAAAAAAATTTCCTCAGTACCCTGACTTTAAAAAGTAAACACTTGACTCGATTATGTGACAATAACTGTTAAAAAAATTTAATACCCAAAATGCCCCCAAAGTATAATTATTTTTAATCTTATATAAATATTGGGATAACTGTAAAATGACATTTTTACCCTCATTTGATTCATAAACTAACTTTAAAGTTGTAGGGCATATTGGTCTTTTTAAATCAACAAAATTTTAAAATAAAACAATTAAAAATAAACATGAAATGACTCTTTTAGCTCTCCCTCAAACTCTTTGTCCCTCTCCTCTCTCTCCTTCGCTGCCTTCAACCTCCATCTCTCTATTCTGTCAAATTCTAGCGCCGACGACCTTCTCTCGTTCTCCAGCGCCGGCGACCACCTCTCGTTCTCCACTGTCGGAGACCTCCTCTTGTTATCGGTCTCAAACACACAGACCAAACGGTAGTGGATTTTGGTTGTAGAGAGGAGAGGACCCGAAGGAATCCTGCCGGTGACGGTCGGTGGAGACAGTGGCGGATTCTTCAGAGCAGGCGGCGTAGGCGAGCCTCTGCAGAGTCAGAGACACGACAGTGACGTCATCATCGTGGCTAGAGTTTTGAAATTGGGGGAAACTGGAATTGAGACGCGCGCTCAAATCCAGGGATTGCTGATGGCGATAGGCGAAGAGGACGGTGGTGGATTCTTCAGATCCGGGGGGCGAGGAAGCTCGCGGACCTGAGCCTCTGCCACACAGAAGAAGATCTGCCAATTTGAGGCTGAGTTCGAGCTCGTTGTTCATGGCCGTCGGCGGCTGGAGAGGCTAGGGTAGAGGTGATGTAGATGGTCCCTGCGACATTGAAAGTTTTGAGGAGGAGGAGTAGCGGAGGTCGGAGTCGCCTCTAGCCTCTTCGGCGACTGGGAATTTGTAGTGCGTCGCCGACACGGAAGTCCCTGGTGCGTAGGAACTTCAGGAGGACCACGTCGGCGTGGTCGTCGCCGAGGAGAGGGATGCTCCCACATGAAGGGTACGCCGGCGGAGGAGTCTCCGGCGGCGGCGAGCTTGTTCTTGAGCTATTGGAAGGATTTTGATATTGTGTCGTGTTTCCTGAGATTTTGGGTCTAAGATTATCCATTAAATTCTTGAGTTTGTTTGGGTATTGTGTGCTAAATTTCTATTGTATGAGTTAGTTTCTTTTGTTGATTTGGTTCAGCATGTTTGTTTTGTTGATTTGGTTTTTCAATGATTTCATGAATATTTGTTACTCAAGGCAAGTCCGAGAACGAAGGACGAGAGGTTTGAAGAAGGGAGTGGTGGGACAAGGAGAGAATGGTTATTTCAAATGAAATTTAATTGTCAGTTTATTTTCAAATTAGTCTTTTATTTGTTTAAATGAAAAGACAAAAAGACCCTCCATCTGTATAATTATTATTCATTTGAAGGTAAAATAGCCTTTATAGATTATCAAAAAATTATATAATTTGGAATATTTATAGAGAGGGTATTTTGGACTTTTTACATACAACATCAGTTAAATCTAATAAAATTTACCCTTAAGTGTAACTAAACAATTCTTCTTGAGAATTTTTTTAATAAATTGAGTGTAGTGATCTTATAATGAGATTTGGGCAGATATAGTAATCCTTAATTACCTTATAAATTATCTAGTAAGTTATAAGTAATATACTACCAAAAATTCAGTTTTTACTACCAAAACTATTCAAAGTCACCGAGACCATATTAATTGAAATTTTTTTTTGGTTAACATATAATTAAATTTTGCCTACCGAAAATATTAGAAAAAATTGCATATAATTATATTTGCATAATATGGTTTATTACATACAATACATACACTGAACTAGAAAAATATCTTGTTTACATAAATACATAATGCATAGGCTCTCTTGACAGCAAAGTAAATCCCATCCATGAAAAATAAAGGTCAGACTTTTAAAGGCTGAGGCAACCAATTTCGCCCAACGTTGTTTTGCTCTTTGCCATATATCTTCTCTCTATTTGTCCCTCCTGTGGTGTGTTTTGTCGTGGTGTGAGAGAGAGAGATAAGATTTTATTTATTCCCTTCCGATTTGGATTATAGATTTGGGAAGGTTCATTTGTAATTATGGTTGGTACTGATATATAATAAAGAGTGTTGTTGTGTAGCAATAGCAATAGCAATAGCAGTAGGGTGGAGGATAGAGGTATTTGCAGATCGAAGAATGAAGGTTTTATCATGGGTTATGTTTGTTGTCTACTGCTGCTGCGGCTTAGGCTGGGGTGCTGGGTTTGAGGATTGGAATGTGGGTTTTGATATAGATCTAGATGCAGATGCAGAGGGGCCTATTGATATTGACCCTCCTCCTCTCATGGTTATGGTTAACCTCACTCTCATTCAGGGTGCTGATGCCATACGAGCAGGCAGGTCTCTTCCTTTCGCTGCTTGTATGTGTTTCTTGCAACCAGCAGCTTCAATTTCATTGTGTCTTGCAGTTTGTGAAGACGGAACATTACCTGGGTATCATCTAGATACAGGATCCGGGACTGGAGCTAACAGCTGGCTTATTCACTTGGAGGGTGGAGGGTGGTGTAATAACCGCAGAACCTGTGTTTTCCGCAAGACAACCAGACGCGGATCATCAAATTATATGGAAAAGCAGATACCGTTTACTGGGATACTTAGCAACATACCTCAACAAAACCCTGGTATGGTATAGTATATATATTCAATCATCTATCTTAATGTCAATTTCATTTTATTATAATTTGCAGATTTCTTCAACTGGAATAGAGTCAAACTTCGTTATTGTGACGGTGCCTCTTTTGCCGGTGACGCTCAAGATAAGGTAATGATGGATTGGATTATTATGTGTATACAAGAAGAAGAATAAAATATATTCGATAATATTTCTTAGGTAGCAAAACTCCAATATAGAGGACAACGCATATGGGTAGCTGCTATGCAGGAGTTGATGTCAAAGGGAATGAAAAGTGCTCATCAGGCCCTTCTTTCTGGCTGCTCCGCCGGAGGCCTTGCGTCTATATTACACTGCGACCAGTTTGGTGCCTTATTTCCATCCAATGTTACAGTCAAGTGCCTCAGTGATGCCGGCTTATTTCTCGATGCGTAAGTAAGCAGATATAAATATATATACTTTCTTTCTGTTTGAGTCAAGTGATGAATACTTTCAATTATAGGGCCGACGTATCTGGTGGCCATACACTTAGGAACTTCTATAGTGGTGTGGTTTCCATACAGGTACTCTTCATCCTCTACCTTCCTCATTTCATATATACTTTGTTACTTATGATTATTATAACAGGGAGTTGTAAAGAATCTGCCACAATTGTGTACCAGCCATCTTGATTCTACTTCGGTAATCTTTTTTACTATACATTGAATATTCATATTCAATTGTGGGATTGTAACTCACTCGTATATTTGTCACTTGCAGTGCTTCTTTCCTCAAAACCTCATCAACAACATTAAAACCCCGTTATTTATCCTAAATTCAGTCTACGATTATTGGCAGGTAGTACAATCGACTTCATTTGTCAGCAATCAAGTAGTAGCACGTAAAACTAGCATATGATTGATTTGATGGTATACTTTTGCATAATCAGATCTCGCAGAGTTTAGCCCCAAAAACAGCTGATCCCAAAGGGGAGTGGGATGAGTGCAAAAAGAACCTTGAAAAATGTTCTCCATCACAGATCCAATTTCTGCAAGGTACATATATTTATGACCATGGTTGGGTCGTTTGTAACAGAAACCGATATTAGTTAGTTATATAGCTTTGGACTAATCAACAACCAATGGAACAGATTTCAGGAATCAAATGCTGAGTTCGTTGGACGAGTTTGCAATGTCTAAACAAAACGGGTTGTTCATAAATTCATGTTTAGCTCACTGCCAATCGGAGAGGCAAGATACGTGGTTTGCTGACGATTCTCCTCTCATAGGAAACAAGGTATGCTAATGCTGATCACTCCCCATACGTGTGTATACATACACAAAACAAACAAAAACACAATATTCTAAGTCAAATGATGTCATGTAATATGCATTGCAGACCGTTGCTGTCGCTGTTGGAGATTGGTATTTCGAGAGATCCACAGTGAAGGCCATTGATTGTCCATATCCTTGTGATAAAACTTGCCCCAATTTGGTTTCAAGGCCACGCTGATTTCAACCTCTCCATTGCTCAACACAACACACAACACTACAACGAAGCTTTCTCTATATGTTGTTTTAATCATAGTTGAGTGTTTTCACTTTTCAGTATTATATTGTTGAGGTCGATGGATAAACTATTTATAAAATAAATCTTTATTCATTTTAATTATGTAATTACAATTCACCATTTATGGCACACAGGTGCTAAACTTGAAAATTTTTATGGGGGCAACAATTTAAGGTAAAATATATTAAAATAAAAAATAATATTTTTATTCATAATAACTCGTGTTACTATTGTCTAACACTACTTTCAGCACTATTACAAGGAGGTAATTGATTTTTACGTGTTGTCATTGTTTGAAATCGGTCTAGAATTACTTTATTGTCAATACTAACGAATACTTCTTTTTCGATATATACAACAAAACTATCATTTAACCAATCGTCTCTCATCCGGTTGCGTAAATCGGTCTTGAAAATATTCATTGCTGAAAATACTCTTTCGACAGAAGCCGTTGCAATGGGTAGAAGCAATGCCAATTCAATTAAACAATACACCAACGGAAAAGCATAAGATTTTCTAGTTGCAATCATCTTCTTTGCAAGACTTCCTAAATCTTCAATAGCTGGAAAAGTTCATATCTCTTTTGACATCGCGAATATACATCTGAAGTTGATTTCAAATCATCATAACTTCAGTGGATGAGAAGTCTTGTGAGTGCAATTCAGCAAAATAGACTAGCTTTTCAACATTGAAATTAGAAAATGAATTCCTCGGATCCAGACATGCCACATAAAGCAGTAGATTTGTACTTATTTCTAGAAAACGATTATCCATCTCCATTGAAATTAAATCAATAACCTAATAATGCACAAAAAATATAATTTCAATTAAGAAATAATTAAAATATATATATATGATTAAAATTAAATTGTAAACTTAATTTATTACCTCGCAAAAAACTTCAACACGATAATGATGGAAATTAATTACACTCGTTCCATCTCGCTTCATTCGGATACGCGGTTGTACGTCATTCTTCATATCGACAACATGAATAGAGTTTTTCGTACAAAAAATGTCAACTTCACCCAAAAAGATCTCCCATATTTTTTCTCGAAAGTCCTTTAGTCGATCCTTCACACTCTCAATCAAATGCATAGCTTGTACAATACTTTGATCCCTTTGTTGTAAACAGTTAAACAATTCATTTGTGTAGGCAAGTAATTGTTTCATCAAGTGAAAAATAAATACAAAGTCATAACTTTCCATCCTAATCAATAAGCTCTTAGACATATCTCGTGTATTGTTATTACTGCCATCATCAAACACGTCACATCGAGTGTAGACGTAATAATGTTGTTTAATGTGTTAGGGAACGAGGGATCCAATCAGGCATGCAGCAGAAGCAAAATTAACCTCGTCCTGGTCACACGGATCTATGCTTTGATTAGATTAATCAAAAAGGTTTAAAATTTTACCTGCTGATTTATATATATTTTGAGCTCCTGCGAATCGATCGAAGGTGTCTCCAACGGGATCCACCCTCTACAAGTAATCCACACGAGCAAGACTGGATCAAAGCAAGTATTGCCTTCAACCTACTAGAATCGAAAACAACCTTAATTTGCAACAATCAGATATGAAAAGTTAGAACAAGTGACGGCTCTTTTCTAAAAAGATGGGAGAATGAAGATTAGGGTTTTTGAATAAAACCCTAGCCCTTTTATTTGTTGGGATTAATTAAAATTATGATTTTATTCCAAATAAAATCTAATTTTATCTCCTGATTTCAAACTCAGAAATCAAGCCCAACATATGAAGCCCAAATTTTCAAAACCGTTTCGGTTTATAAACCGAAACTGGAAATTTGTTTCTGCACTGATGTGACGATCGTTACACCTAGTGTAACGATCGTGTTGCATGTGTGTGTTCCAATGTGACAATCGTTACACCTAGTGTAACGATCGTTGCATATGCGTGACTCGTCTTCTCCTACTTGTTCTTTACCACCGGCTTCCAAAGCCCATATGCTTCGGGTCTTGCTCTTTGTGTGTGACCCTGTAGGCTCATGACTCATTGGCAGATCGCCATGAAATACCATTTCATCCTATCCATCATAAGTGGCCTCTAGTAAGACATTATGATTACCCAATGATCATGATGAT
>JAYMTP010006978.1:0-11493 GCA_036897365.1 Geranium brycei | reverse complement strand
AGTGGACGACCGAGGAGGAGGTTTCGAGCTCGGCGACGGAGGTAGTCCCCAATCGCGGTCCCCACTGGCCGCCACCGTCCTGTTCACCTGCAGATTGATTGGGTCTTGTTCGGGATCGCGATTTTCAGTGCCGGTCTCCGATTTGAACTTGGGCTAGGGCCTGATTGAGTTGTGGCTTGAATTTTGGGATCGAAATCAACGTAATTGGTAGATTCATAATTGGTCTGGGTGTGGGAGGAGGAGATTTATGATTTTGGGGTAGAGAGGTCGATGATTTGAAATCGACAGTGGCGGCCAGTGGGGACAGCGATTGGGGACTGCTACCGTGGCCGAGCTCGAAACCTCCTCAATTGTCCACTGGTTCGTCGTCGAGCTCGCCCGAAAGGGCCGTCCGACCAAGCTGTTGGGTCGCCGGCAGACCACACACACCCGGCCTTGCGGACGGAAACGGGGCAGAGGCGGCCGGAGTCGCGATGGTGGCTGACGGAGTCGTGACGGTGGCTGACGGAGTCACGACGGTGGCTGCCGGAGTCGCGACGGTGGTGGCCAGTGTTGAAGAAGACCAAGAGTTGTGGAGTAATTTTTTTAATATAAAAATTATTAATAAATATGTATAATTAAAAGTAAATTAATTTATTTGAACCGGTTAGACCGAATTTTAATCAATTAGACCAGTTTGATTTCAAATCTAAAGTATTTATGACATTTTAGACTTTTTTACGTACAAATTCAGTTAGATTTAATAGAAATTGGGTTAAATGTCGCTTATTTAACTTTCGGATACCCCAAATAAAAGTTTTGAAATTAGAATATTAATTTTGAAAAATGACATAGTTGTGTATTACCTCTAAAATTAATCATCACATACTAGTTAGTTTTGGAATCACTTTTTGACAATCCGACTCCAAATGCACACCCGTGCCGTACTGATTTTAATGTCTTATAGGTTACCAAACGAAACTAGTATTGTTAGCTCATGAGACCCATACAGTTGTTCTTTGGGTTGTTGGGGTTGGTGCACTGTGCCAACTGCCATAAACCCAACCTCACCAATTTAACACTTGTGGGTCTCTCTTTATTCTTCATCTATGTCGAAGTTTTCAACCTCTTTAACCCTTGATTTACCCTTATCTTGCTGCACAAGTTTACTCTGAATTTACAGTTTTGCCACTCAGCATGAGCAACAACATCAGACCCATAAACAAGTTAAAAGCCAATCTGAGCTTTTGTTTTCTTTTGGTCAATGTAAAGATTTATGAGGATTCTACTCTGACCAAGTTCTTTCCTTTGACCAACACACTATTATAATGTTTTTAGTCCCAATTAGTTTCCTTTCTTAGTAACAAGATGTATGGTCAAATCAAACCAATCATAAAAAACAAAAACATGCATAAATAATCTCCAAAAACTAAAATCAGTAGTTCATTTAATTATTTTATGGGAAAATGGTTAAAACATATTATATATTTCGACCTTTTCGCGAAGTATTCTATGTACGTAGTTGATGCAAAATATGTGAACTTTATTTTTTCGGGTATAATATTGTATTTTTCAAATTAACAAAAACATTCTCGAAGTTAAGAATTTGGATTTCTTAAAAATATATATTATTTTTTAAGTTAATTATACTTCACTATATTTAGTTGGAGCCTTTTTATAAGATACTATATCTATTTTTAAAAATTACAATTTATTATACTTAATTATACTGATTTTTACAAATGACCATTTTCCATTCAAACTAAGTGAATGTTCTGTTATTTTTTTTGAAAATGACAAAACTACCCTCTGAATCTTAAATGGATATATTTTTTTTAACTTTGACCATTTACCCCATACAACCATCACCACCGGTTCTTTTGAGGTCACAAATCATTTGGCCCTCACGGTGTGGCTCTGCGCGTTGCTGGCCATGAGGTTCCACCTCCGCCCCAGAAATCCTGGAGAGGCGATTCGAGCTCCTCCCCAAGGAAGGCGAGGGCGGCGGCGGCAGCGCTGAGCCCGAGCAGAAACTCGGAAATTGAGGGGCGATTTGGGCAATATGTGTAGCCGATTGGAGGAGATCTTGATGGGGAGGGGTCGGATCTGGTGAGAGGGTCTCGGTGGAAGGCGAAGAGCCAAGTGAGGTTGCAGAGCCCGATGAGGAAGAAGGAGGTGATGCCGGCTGGGAAAATTAGATCTAGGCTACAGTGCAAATCTCTCTCTTCTTCCCTAGAGCTTTGGCAGAGTCGCCAGGAGCAACCTCGAACCCACCGGCTGAGCAACCGCCGATCGCGGCGGCGTCAGGATCTGGAAATAAGGTGACAGGTTGGTGATGGTTCGGGTAGGTGTACCAGGTCGCTTCATGCCCTCAAGACTGTGGCTCAGACGCAGTTGGGCACCCAACTGGGAAGACTGAATCTGCTGCATAGCGGTGGCGCCACCGCCTTCTCCGGCACTATTAATCTTCTTTGTGCCCAAAAACCCAAAACTTCGCTCAAAACCCTTATTTCTTGAAGAAAAAAACTGATAATTTATCATACAAGTTTATAAATTCAAATAGAAAATAGTTCACGAATTTGTTCATGATGTTGATGATTATTCAAAAGACAATGGAAGAACAAAATCAAATGAAAGAAAATTAGAAATGAGATTAGAAAAAAAAATCAGAGATTTGGGAGAGGGAAAAGCAATGGCATCATTTTGAGAGTGGGATGAATAGTTAGGAGTATTTTAGACATTTTAAGTTTTAATGAAATTTTTCAACCGAACATCTCCAACTAAATATAATAAAGTGTAATCAACACTTATTTTTTCTAAAAATCATGAAATAATTGTTATAATTCTTAATTTCACAGACATTATTTATCTTCAAAAAAAGACACTTTTGTTATTTTTAAAAATACATGCATATTTTTGAGGATGTCCAAAAAAACCAAACTGACCCCAAGAATAAAATAACTAAAACTTCGATAGTGTAATTTTGATTTATAAAATGAGAACCGAATCAAAAATCAATCGACTTTAACACATTAATCAGTTCGATTCAAAATCAAACAAACCCCGAACATATTTCATTCTTTTTTTTCTAGTTTTACTCCATTTACTGTTTTTACTACGAGGGCAAAATGGTCATTTTGTCTTGGTCTTGACCACCGACAACCTGCCCTCCACTGTCCCTAACTAGGTCACACCAAAAAGGCCTTTAGGCCCTTTACTCCTGTTTTTTGGGCCTGGACCGGACCGGTTGCTGACGTGTCACCCAACCCCTTTTGGTCGGTGTATTTATGCCACCTCACCACCTCCCATCACGTGACCTCCGTCCGAGCCTCCGCTGAGCTGTCCCTCCGAGCCTCAGCTTCGTTCCTCCACGTAGGCTCGGACAGCCGTTTAACATTCCCCATTCCCAATGCCCAAACACCACAAATTAATTAATTAAAAATAAAAATAAACACAGAAAAAATGGTCGTCTCTGACCTAAAAGCTATAGTACACAGAGAGAGCTTCGCATCTTCTCTGTGAAGCCACAAAACAAAACCTCCATCGTCAAAAACCTCCGATTCTTGATTCTTCCTCTCCAAATCCTCCATTAAAGCTCCCACGAGATTTTCCCAGCTCTCTCTTCACGGAAAAGCGAAAAAAGGGTCTCTCTCTCTCTCTCTCTATATAAGACCCTCCTCTGTTTTTTCGATTTGCAGGAACAGAGCTTCTTTTTCTTTTTTTTCTGTGCTTTAATGGCGGATCGAGCTGGGTCGAGTTTCTGGGTCGTTTTTTTCTCTGGGTTTCTGATTTTCAGCGAAGCGATTCTCGATCCGGTCGATTTCTTGGCTCTTCAATCGATTCGGAAGTCTCTGGACGACATGCCAGGCTCCAATTTCTTCAGCTCCTGGGACTTCACAGCCGATCCCTGCAATTTTCCAGGCGTTTACTGCGATTCGGAGCGGGTAATTTCTCTAAACCTAGGCGACCCGAGAGCCGGGGCTCCCGGTCTGACCGGCCGGATCGATCCGGCTCTCGGGGGGCTCTCGGAGCTCGCCGAGCTCTCCGTCGTCCCGGGCCGGATCGTGGGTTCGATCCCGCCGGAAATTTCTCGATTAACGAGCCTCAGGTTCTTGGCAATCAGCCGGAACTTCCTCTCCGGCGAGATTCCGGCGGGTATGGGCGAGCTCCGGCGACTCAGGACACTGGATCTGAGCTACAACCAGCTCGCCGGAGCAATCCCTCCGGCGGTCGGAGCCTTGCCGGAGCTCACGAACCTGCTCCTCGGACACAACCACCTAACCGGGTCGGTCCCTAAATTCGGGTCCCAGGCCCTGACCCGGCTCGACCTCAGGCACAACGACCTCGACGGAGCAATCTCTCCGGCGACGATCCCACCGTCAATCCAGTACCTCTCACTCGCCGTGAACCGGCTCACCGGCCCGATCGACCTGTTCTTGGCACCCCTAAACCGGCTTAATTTCCTCGACCTGAGTATGAACCGGTTCGCCGGCTCGATCCCGGACCGGGTCTTCGACTCGCCACTAACCAACCTCCAGCTGCAGAGAAACATGTTCTCTGGACCGATCAGGCCGAGGGCCCAAGTCTCGATCCAGACCGTCGATCTGAGCTACAACCGGCTCTCCGGGTCAATCTCTCCGATGCTATCGACCGTAGAGAATCTTTACCTGAACAACAACCGGTTCACCGGGCAGGTGCCGGTCAGCCTCGTGGACCGGCTCCTGGCCGCGAGCATAACGACGCTGTACCTGCAGCACAACTTCTTGACCGGGATGGAGATCGATCCGACGGCTGAGATTCCATCGAGCAGCTCGCTGTGTGTGCAGTACAATTGCATGGCCCCGCCGGTGGAGACGCCGTGCCCATTGAAGGCCGGGAAGCAGAAGACCAGGCCCACGGCCCAGTGCATCGAGTGGAGAGGGTAAATTCATAATTTCATTCGAGTCATTACACGAAGGGCAAAAGTGTAATTACTATGAAAAAAATGGTTCTCCCTTCCTGCTGCTACGGCTCTGGTATTTTTTTTGTTCAAGTTTTAATATTTTATATTTTTGTGGGGTATTTAATTTAATTCATTTATTGTGGTAAAGAGTGATAAATAAAACTTAGATTGTGGATTAATTTCAAAAAAATAATAGTGTAATTCAATACCAAAAACAAAGTTTATATTCTCGTGTGTGTTTATGTCCGTGAGTCTTGTTTGTTTCGGGTCAACGACGTATATGTTATTCTTTCGTGTGCAGTTATTTATATCAACAATAAGATATCTGTAAAATACATGGACATACAAACTTCGTGGGAAGTGAGAGTTGAACAAGTATATTCTCAGTAAAATGATATATGAAGACGAAAACAATGGAGGTTTCGGATCAACGGCGTGTTTTTTACTCTTCCGTGTGATACATTTTGTCGGTTATGAAATATTTTGTGAAATATTCACATATAAATTTCGTCATTCGAAAAGGAGCGTCTTGAACTAGTCTATTCTCGGTGAAATGATGAATGAAGACGAAAATAATATGAAACTCTAGTATTTTTAGACTTTTGTGCAACCAAAATTCTCGATGGCCCTTCGTTTTCCCAATTAACGACGTTATTTTACTTCACATGCAACTGTATGTTTTAATATGCTATGCACGTAAAAAGATGTGTGCAATATTCTAAAGGAGCATACATAATCATAAATTGGCCGAAAATTTATCAAATTGTTCAAGAACTCTCCAAACAAATAAAGTAAATGCCTCACCTAAGATATGTACATTCTTATCATTACTTACTAAATATTTCAAAACATTTACTTATAAACTTTGTCATTTAGATATCTCTACAGATAAAAGGCAAGTGTAACAAATAAACTTTTGGTGAAATGACAAAAAATGAAAGGTAATGGGGAGAGCAGCTTTAAGGGATGCACGGGACTGTGTTGGTGGTAGTGTTTAGGAGAGCAATATCATAATTGGGGCCAGCTATTTACTATATGTGAATCATATGATATAATAGCATGTGTTGAGCACCAATATATATGTTCCAATGTCTCTTTTCCTATTAACCCACCATTTCCTTTATGCTCATTTCACAATGCCGTTACTATCATTGCTTTGCTTCTTTGGCTAATAGGAATGATGCCCAGGGACATATTTAGTGATTATGTCTGTTAGCCCGTTGAATTAAATATATTGAGATTTCGTTGAGTTAAGAAATTTAATGGTCTATGTTTCATATCTCATCGAGGCGAAGATTAAGGGTGGGCATATACGGTTAACCGCAACCGGTGGCCGGAACCAAAAACCAAACTAAAACCAGACCGACATGAGAATAAAACCGGATGTCCGGTTAACCATCAATTTCAATCAATTTTCCAGTTAAACCAAAACCAATTTCAAACCTTCAACTATTTCAATTAACTATCCTAATTAGGATAATTAACTATTAATAAATATATCAAACATGAGAAAAATAACAAGTATTAAAGTCATTACTCAAATCCAGAGAGGACAAGCAAAGATCGATGATGAATAATAAAGAAAAAAATGCTCTTTATTTATAAGGAAAACATGTATGAATGATACAAGATTTGGGCGATGTGGTACTTTGAGAGCTGAGTTCATTTGGGTTGTAAGGAAATACAAAATCAAATATATGGAAAGCATGTATAAAAAATTACAAAAAAAATGCTTGGCCCGGCAGTTGGGTATTTGATTCCTAGCAAATCTTGAGGTTGCAAGGTTGATTCATGATGAAGCCCTCTTTATTTTTCATTTTGTTATGCTCTCCATTTCCTTTATTTGAAATGCTTGGAGGGGAGGAAGCCAAGTGGTTGAATTGTGGCCATTGATCCTTGAAGATGAAAGGCTAGGATTGAAATAGCTTTGTACTGGTTGGACCATTACCGGTTGGTCCGGTTAACCGCGATTATTGTGATCAAAAACCAAAGACCGGACCAGATCTTACCGGTTTTGATAAATTAAAACCGAATTCTTCTCGGTTCTTTCCGTTTCCAGATTTAATCGGTCCGGTTTGGTATGGTTCATGTCGGTTTTTCGGTTTCCGGCTATTTATGCCCACCCCTAGTGAAGATATTGAATTTCCTGCGGGTTTAAAGATTTATTATTAATATTCATAAGGGGGTGTAAAGTTCATACTTATAGGTGAATGTCAGATGTGGGTTTTGATTGACAGCCTTTTATGTGTAGGTTAGTCTGGGAATCGCGTTATGCGTAGAGCTCTACATGTGGATTGTGAGTTTTTGACCAAAAACAAGATGTCGTAAATGGGTGTGAGCGGTGTTCTAGAAAAGTACTAGAAATTGATTGGGTGGAGAGCACATTCCAGAGACTGAGCATGAAGTTATTAATGATTAAACGGAAATAATCAAGTTAATAGATTAACATAGGATTAATCAGACAAGTCAAAAAATTTTAAAACACCCGATGCATGTAAAAATGAATCACATTCTAACATTATGCCGAATCTCCAAGATATTTATTAAATGATGAATATATCCACATATTTTCAATGTTGGCTTTAAAATATCTATTTACGTGCATGTCAAATTGAAATGATCCATATTTTCTGAAACCTTACACGTAGAAATGATAAATATGCCTTGTATAATATATAAATTAAACTCTAAACTCTTGTATTATGCTAAAAGTCTTCTCCACCTAAAAACTCATAAATCAAATTAAACGTATCCATATTATCACATCTCACTGACAAATTATATTGCCCATAAATGTAAATTGTATTTTGGGCAAGTGTAGATAAGTGTGGTCCATGCATATGGATATTAATATATATGTGAAGATCATATTTATAATAAAGTTGAAGGATGGACATGTGAATGAGGTTGAGTTTAGGTGGAAGAGTTTATTTTTGGAAATTTGTTTTTGTCTTATTGTTACTTGTTGTTTTTGGATGGAATTCACAACTCCCCACAAGATGCATAAAACAATTAGTATTCATTAATTTTAATATAGTTTAAATGCTTGAAGGTCATTTTTCTTATTTTATATACATGTTAGGAGATAGATGTTCATTAGGCAATTAGTTTTGTTTTATATGTAGCTTTTTTCATCAAGGAAATGATAATGTAAATGTTCATATTTTTGCATATAATAATATGGATATATAGGAAGCTAATTGCTTGATTTGGGTTATTATTTTATGTGTCAATCATGAACTATATTGGACCTTTAAATCATCATTAAAGTATGACATCAAAGTAACCCACATATAATCTATTATTCCAAGTTTAACCATACAATATGTATTAATAAATAAAATAAAATAAACTACATACCCACAACAATTGACACATGTAAGAGCATATAATTAAACATGATATTGTTGTGAGGTTGATGGAAGTGGAAACCTAATCCATGTCCTACCTTTGATATTCTTAAATTCTTAATCCAACATTCCTTTGATTTGATGTTTGAGGTTTAGTGGAGATTGGTGCAAGCAAAGCAAGTTAAAGAGATTCTTGCACCACTTAAAAAAGTTATTTTGTGGAGTATTGTCAAAGAAATTAAAATAATTAAATCATGTCATTGTCACTTTCTATATAAGACCCACCTCTATGTGGGTCATTGGCATTTGATTCATGATTAGGACAATTACTTTGTATATAATTATACAATACTCAACTATATGTGTGGGTCATTGATTCATGATCAATGATGATAGTTGGACTTGAAAAATGATTCACAAAATGATGTTTAAAATTAAAGTTGGGGCAATGAAAAAGGAGATAGATCAAATTGAATTTGGATATAACATTTTAAAGTAATGTTAATTTGTGGTATAGTAAAATTGATTAAGTTAAATTCGAGTTAGACCCGGTCATAAATCAAGATTTGGTTAATTTATGTAAAATATTTTGCGTCCCATTTAAAATTGATCCTTAATATCGAATTTGATCAATTTGTATATAAAATCCTTTTATAGTTGGGTTTGCCACTAGCGTGTCTTCTCATGTTTATCATTCGGTTTTGAGTTGGTTCGATTTAAAAAAAGTAATAATTGAAATTGAATTGATAGGGTTCAGTTTGATTTTTTTTAAATATGTTAGTTTTGGTTCAATTCGGTTTAGTTTTTTGTAAATTGAATTTCATGTAATTCTCACATTTTAGGCCGTTTTGACTACTTATGTAACTTACCAAATTTCTGTTCGATTTGTTAACGTATTTTCATGAAATTATGACATTATGGGCTGGTGTTGACTTATTATTTGTTCACCCAATTAATAAATATCAATTACTTAAACGAGCCATATGTCCAAAATCCAAATCAATAGGTTTTAAATCAAAACCGAACCAAGGGAGTTTCGGTTCGATTCAATTTTGAATCGAACCAATTTGGTTCTTTTCGTTTCGATTATATTTGGGATCGGTTCGGTTCGAGTATTTTTGGGCATCCTTGGCATCCTCCATGCATCACATACATGTTTACCTCATACGTTGGGTGGGCCAACAAAACAGATATTGAGCCCAAAACAAATACTGGGCCAAAATAACAAAATTTGAGCCCAAAGCAAATATTGGGCCTCAGAGGCTACGCCTACCTAAAGAGGCTCAATAGCCCAAGTAACCAGAGTAAACTCTCGTTCAACCTAACCCAGAATAGCACATCACCGTTACCAAACAGCACGCACCCAGAATAGCAAATCACCGTTACCAAACAGCACTGTATCTAAACTCTGCAACCAGACCAAAGCAACAAGACGAAGACGACCAATCTCTCTCGCTCTCTGTGTCGCGATCTTCGCTAAGCAATGAAGCGAGCATGGAGGATCGGAGACTCAATCGCAGCTCAATCGGAGATTTTTCTTCAGAGGAGCTTCTCGAGATCCAAATCCACCCCTCCCGCCATTCTCGCCTTCCCCAATTTCTCAGATTTCAGGTTTTGCCGCGAATCCAGCACCGAAGCTCAGGTTCCGGAGGCGGACCCGTTTCTGGGCGTCATTGGCTTGTTCGGGAGAAAGGTCCATCGCAAAGACGCCATGGCCAGGGAGGATCTGGAGAGGAAGGTCTTGAAGCTGCGCGACGAGCTGGTTGGGTGTGGCGGCGTGTCTGGGGAGGTCGCTAGGGTTTTGGAAGAGAAGGGCAAGGTTTTGCTTCTCTGCTATGCGGATGGAGCAGCCGGTGTTGAGTTGATGAAGCATTTACTTCCTCGGCGTCGCTTGGCTCTGGAGGTACTTGTTTTTGTTCACTGTGTGTGTGTATGTGTGTGTGTTGAGATTGCATTGAGCTTGTTTAGGTGTTTTTGAATCTCATTTAGTAATGGGGTTTTGATGAATGAGCTGAAAATTTGTATTCTGGAGTATGTATTGTGGGTTGGAGGTGATTGTTTTGAGGTGCTTATTGATGATTGTGGGTAACATGAAATGCAATAGCTTGATGATGCCATTGGATAGTTCATTTTTAGATTACATAGAATTTGAACATTTTTTTACTCTAATTTCGTACTGGGATTTTGATTTTTGAGATGCAAGTTGTGGGTTAGTGGTGATTGTTTTGAGGCTTGTGTTGGTGATTGTGGGATTTATGAAATGCAATAGCTTGGTGATACCATTGAACGGTTCATTTTGGAGATTGCATTGAACGTACTTGTTCTGCTTAGGTCTTGTTGACTCTTATTTTGTACTGAAGATTTGATGAATGAGCTGAAATTTGGATTTTTGAGTTGTAAAATGTGGGTCAGTGATGATTGTTTTGAGGCTTGTGTTGGTGATTGTGGAGTTTGTGAAATGCAATAGCTTGATGATACTGTTGAACACTTCATTTTTTGAGACTGCATTGAACGTATTTGTTATTGTTTAGGTCTTTTGAACTCTCATTTCATAGACGATTATGATGATGCGCTAAAAGTTTGATTTTTGAGTTGTAAAATGTGTGTCTGTGGTGATTGTGGGGTTTGTGAATAGCAATAACTTGATGATGCCATTGATCAGTTATATTTGTTGAGTGAGATTGAACCGAATTACATTGACGGTAATGTTTTATATGTCTATATATATTAGTATACTCAGGTTTTTTGTTCACTATGTGTGTATGTATTGAGATTGCATTAAGCATATGTGTTCTTTTTTGTTTTTTTATCTCATTTCGTACTGGGATTTTGATTTTTGAGTTGCACATTGTGGATCAGTAGTGATTGGTTTGAGGTTTGTGTTGGTGATTGTGGGATTTATGAAATGCAATGGCTTGATGATACCATTGAACAGTTCATTTTTGAGATTGCGCTGAGCATATTTGTTATTGTTTAGGTCTTTTTGACTATCATTTCATACTAGGATTTTGATGAATGAGCCGAAAATTTTAATTCTGAGGTATTAATTGTGGGTCAGAGGTGCTTACTGGTGATTGTGGGATTTATGGAATGCAATAGCTTGATGATAACATTGAACAGTTCATTTTTGATATTGCATTGAACGTATTGTTAGTCAGGAGATAATTGTGCAAATAATTAGCTGCACCTAATTTAGGAATTAGCTTTAATTAGATTATCTGA
>JAYMTP010006977.1:0-11493 GCA_036897365.1 Geranium brycei | reverse complement strand
TTTCAACACAAATCTTCATTGATGTTTAAAACTAATCCCTAAAAAGATTAAAACATATATTAAATAATAAAATATATATATATAATTAGTGAAATTTTAAACATATTGAAAGGTAAAAAATATATATTAATTAATTAATTAGTAAACGAGCTAGCTCGCGAGCATATTAAGCCTCAGCTAAAAAGTAAGTTGAAGCTCATCTCGTTTATATATTAAACGAATACAATCTTTAGGTTGGATTTGTCTGAAACTCAACTATAATAAATTTGAATCGAGTATTTAACGAATCGAATCGAGCTCGCGGGGGCACACGTTTACAATCCTATCACCAATATACACCTAAAAATATAGAATGGTTTCAAGGTGAAAATATTATTACCATGAGCATCTTGGAGACGTTGCTGGCACCGAAGACCTTGTGAACGGAGGCGAACTTGTGGGGTTCGTAAGGGGAGAAGTAAGGAGAGAAGGGGCACTCCTGGGCGCACCGCCGCCGCAGGAGTTTACAGGCGGCGCACGGAGTGATGCTGTTTAGGGTTCCGGGAGGACCCAACGACACGTGTCTTCTTCCCATTCCTTGATGATCATCTACCTCCCTCTTTATCTTCTTCCCTATCTCCACCCCATATCTCTCCCTAATAATCAAATTAACAAAACAAATCCACAAAAAGGTTAACAAAACTTTCTAAATATTAATGGATTAATTCAATAAGATGACAAGTCATGATCAAGATCAACAGTTCAATATTTTGTACACATATCATGATGAGGAATAAAAATAAGATGATGAGGTTGATTGATGAGTTGGTACTACTTTTTGCTCTTACCTTTCTCTTGACATTCAGGCATGCTCTCGAGTATGGAGGTTTAATTTGTGCAGAGAGAGAGAGACTGTGAAGAGGAAGGAGAAGAAAATGAGAAAGGAAAAGAGAGAGTGCTTAAAAGGCAAGGCAAGTTTTAGGGAAGAGAAGGGTGGTCCAAATATAATAATGAAGATGTGTAGTGTATGTCTGTTCTTTATATATAAACCAAATAGACAAGGATATATATACATGATGATGGGAATTACCTAAAATTAGTATTAACACATAATAATTAATACCTTCAAAAACACATAATAATTAATAATGTGTTAAGTTTCAATGTTAAAAAAAGTCGGTCAAGCAAAATGGGTCTTATAATTAATTGGAGATTAGCTGAAAATTAATCAGAATTAAATTGGATTGAAATTCATCAGAGTAATTAATAGAATATTATTTGGATAAATTGAAATTTTTTTTAGACATTGCTACATTTATATACCAAAATTGTAAGTGAAATGATAACGACTTTATATAAACATGAGATCGCTAACTCTAATTTACAAGTTTAATATTCTAATATAAAAGGATAATTACTCTCCTAATCCCAAAATTGCTATGTATATACAATAGAGTTGTGGGTTTGGTTCAATTTGAAAACAACAGAGAATTTCGAAAAGAAAGACATGTGTCTTGTATACGAATGAACAAAGAGGATCAAATTTATCTTCTCTCGTGTATAAAGATGGGTCATGAGTTCATTGTTGATACATTAATCCTAACTATTAATAATGAGTCATAAGTTTATTGTTGTCTTATAATAACATAGACAAACTCAAATTTTGGTACACGAGCTGATAAAAAAATAATATATATTTTTTCATTTTGTGGCTATTCCGAGCGTCTCTTTCTTTGTCCTAGTTTGACTCGTAGGCAATTCTACATTTTATATATTTGTCTTTGTTACTATATATACACGACTATTAATATTAAGATGTATATGTAAAAGATTATACATGGATTAAGGATAAGAAATGCAAGTGTTTAATTAGGTTAACACAGTTTCCATGTAGATTCTAATAAATATATTGTTACTATATAACTGATAAAAGAAAATTGGTATAAATGTATTATGCTCGTCGTTTTCGGGGTGCTTCTTATAATGGATTTGCGGAGAGTCTCAACTCATTCGAGGTGGAGGCCGCGAGGTTACAAGAAACATGTCGTTGCGCTATTATTTTATTTTGCTCGTTGTTCTTGTAATTTCATGACTCATGAATTAGCTATGTTTGATTTAACTAACAGTAGTTGAGATTATGATGTAGGTCTGTCCCACCATCTGGTGCTTTAACTGTCTGATGTAATGACGGGTTAGTTTACTTTATAATTTAATAATATGTCACATTTTCTCTAAAAAACAAAAATAGATTGAATAAACTTGAAGATAAGTTTATGTGTGGCGTGAAGAAGCTTAACCTATGCATATATGATATGGATATAAATATGAAATATTGTTATATAGCTTTATATATATACATGTGCTCATAATCTTGACCTCTCACCCACATCCATTATATATCATCTTCAATCTATACAAATGGGGAAGCATTGTAAGCCAAGACTCCTGCAAAATGATCAGGAATATGATAGCTAGGTTTTATAAATATTTGGCTTCAGTTGAGTGTCAAGTTTTGAAGAATGTATGTAGTTTTACATATCAGAATCAAATTAGGTGGTGAAAGAGAAGCCCTTTTTGAAACAATTGAGTTTGTAAATTTTAAGTCATATTAAAAATCAATTTCAATGAATTGTTGGGTTTTTAATTTATCAAATTTGGTGTTAAATTGTTTACCGGTGTTATGATAAAGCAAGACATCACCAAATTTGTGATAGTGTTAAATTTTTATCGGTACTATAATAAAGCAAGACAACACCAAACTTGTGATTCTTAAGAGTAGTTAATATTATCGTATTAATAATGAGCTCAAGATTCTCACCGACAGAGAGGCTCAACTACAGAAGTCAAGTTGAAAGAGACTAAAGGTGGGATATGAAAATACCGCAACATGAACTGAACTCAGGTCCTTTGAATCCAAGTTCTGCTGGTCAAGCAAGCGTTGATAAATCTCATCTATATTTCACGAGTTCATAAATCTCGTCAATATTTCATGAGTTCGAAACTTCTAATTTTAGTACATGCAATAGATTAGTATTAATTATGGTATTATTTTTTCTACTTATATACATTCTATTAATTAAAAAAAACTTATATACATTTTAATTTGTTTAAATTTAAATTTTAAAAGCTATAAAATCAAATTATGACGTTATATTATGAATATTGAATTGTCTTATGTCATTGTTCTGTTTATGATGTTCAATTAAAAGTACAATAGTTTGCTTAATTAAATGTCCATATACATATAAAACTATATCCAAAAGTATTATGATGAGTTTAATTTTTTGAATCCAGTCCGTTTTAATATTTGGTGTATCGTGCCATGGTCAAAATTCGTTTATTAGGTCAGTGTTCTAAAAAATTTTAACTTGTCCGATTAATCTTTAATCAGTTCACAATTAATTCTCTATAATTTTTGATAAATCTTTCAATCTTACTAATATTTTTCCATCTTAGTCTTCATAACACCCTTAGAATTTTTTAAAACACTGCAGAGTGCTATAGCTAAGAAGAAGAAAATGTGATTATGTGAGGGAGGTTAATTGGGTAGCTAGGAATTAATAGGATTAGTGAAGTTGCTTAGATTGCAAGGCAAATAGGTATTGTTTGACCCACCATTTAAGGCATAGAAATCGGACCGTTGTTCTCTCATCTCCCACGTCCAAACCTTAATTTACCATTCGCACCCAATTCAAGAACCCATCTCTCAATTTATTATTTTTCTCGTCTTGATTTCAAAATTTAATAAGAGAATCACTTTCACCTTTCACAATTCTTCAGGTGATGGTCTTCAGGTAAATCCTGAATATAAATGAAATTTCTTGATTTGTATATATTTATGAATACCGTTTTTACCGAAAAATAAATTCCCATTCTAAGCTAAGGTCAATTGTATTGACTCGTATGAACCTTATAGTTTCCTTCTTTCATAGTCTCTCTAATCAAAATTGTTAAGGTTGAGAAAATTACAAAAAGTCTCCTTCTAATTATTTTTGCAAAAACTCTCCTTTAGTTATGTTTATTTTTACACTATTTATGCAAATCCGTGAAAATGAATGAAAGTGTCACTTAAGTGTTAATTCAAACGTGTTTAGAGGTGGACACTTTAGCAACGGAACCAGAGGCCGAACCGGAATCGAGACTGGAAAATCGAGAATCGCAGATAACGGTTTCAGTTCTAGTTCTTAAAATGGAGAACCGGGGAGTCCAATATGATCCGATTTTTGACTGGTTCGGTCCGGTTCTAGACCCCATGCCCACCCCTAAACGTGTTAACTCAAACACCCAATACTTAAGTGACACTTCCGTTAATTTTCACGGATTTGTACAGATCTTATAAATTTAAACATGAGTGAGGGAGAGTTTTTGCAAAAATAAAGTAAATGGATAGTTTTTACAAAAACAAATAACTATAGGAAACTCTTTGCAATTTTCCTTTGTTTTTTTTCTAGTCCAAATCACAATCTTCTAACATGTATTTGTGATATATGCTTGTAAGGTAGAAGATGACTACGAATGAGAATTTACTTGAGTTGGGCTTAGAGGCCCAAATGTTCCCGGCTAGTGGTAGACCCACATTGTGATTGTTTTCTTGAATAATCATTTTACATTTTCTTACCCAAAAATTCCCACTCTAACCCTTTGCGAAATTTAAACTCAAACTTCTCTATTATGGTAAAGTTCTCGAATTTCAGGGCCAAATTTTATTAATTTGACTGTAAACCTACGCGACATCAAACTTCTTGGCCTCAAGTCAAGGAAAAACCTACTTAGACCATTGCGCCAAAAGGAAGGTCATATAGTATTATTAACTCAATGTTCATAATTTAGTTTTAATCCATGAGATTACCCACTTAATTAAACATTTCTCCTTACTAGTGTTTAAACTGTTTTTTTTTTCTCAAATATGTTAACATCGTCAAAATATACCATTAAAACATATAAAATGATCATTATACCCTCAAACCATCATTCAACTTATTAACTTATGTCGGCGAGCAAGTGAGTTAAGACTACGGTGACTCTCTCTCTCTCTCTCTCTCTCTCTCTCTCTTGCGACGTTGTTTTCATCATCCGCGCCATACACGACAATCCCGACGACTATAGAATCGGTCCAAATCACACCATGCAGGGCAAGATGTATGTTTTTGTTATTTTTAACTTCATTTTCACCTATAAGATGAACCGACGACAGTGATGTATTTTGGTGGAGAATCATATTTCAGACGAGTTTTAGAAATTAGGATGAGTATAACTCTCAATCCGATGATGACAATGAGGAGAATGAGTAACCCCTTAATAAACACGGTAGTGAAGGCGCTCTCCTTCGATCGGAAATGTGAATGAAAGAAATAGATATGTGCCAGAGACTCGTTCAACTGATGACATAAATTTATAAATTAAATAAAATTTTAAATATATAATTTGTCTCCCTAAATCTTAGTGATGTTAAAAGATTTCCATACAAAAATAAAATAGAACGTATGGTTGTTACAGGTCGTCTCTTTTACCAGAATTTATAAGCAAAAGGAGAGTTGGTCGACTCGGTTCATGCTCTTGAGTGAAGTAATAAAAGTCAAGTCACAAAATCCCTACACTACATTATATTATATTACGAATAGCTAAAAATAAAATCATCCAGAAACAATTTACTCGACATAGATATAATAACAAATTATTAAGAACTAAAAGCAAAAAATGTCTAAAAACCAAGTAGCTAAGCGTAGCTAGCGGCGAACACCTTGACGACCCGACGAGCTCCGGCCAACCAGAGACATCAACGCGCTCTTTATCACCCTCCCCACCGGAACGCACCCATTAAACCTCTTGGAAACACCCATCGACCCATAATCGTCCTCGTACCGAATCGCCCTTTTCGAGCTCGATTTCGATTTGGGTTTGTTGGTTTTGAAATAGGAGGGGGAGGAGGAGCTGGACCAGGAGGAGGAGGAGGAGGACGAGCCGGAGGAGAGCGACGGCGACGCCGCCGCGTGGGTCCGCTTGTTCCTGCGGGAAGGGAACAGGATGGTGCTGATGGGTCTGGATCTGGGTCTGGATCTGGAGATGGGTTGGTGGGAGGGAGGAGGAGTGAGGGGAGGGGCGAGATCAGAGGCGTCGGAGAGGAGGAGGGAGTGCTTGGGAGTTCCTGGGCGCGACTCCCAGACGAAGGGGATGGCCCCGGAGGCGCCGCCGTAGTAGAGGAGGAAGCGGTCGCGGCAGGAGGAGTTGGATCTGGAGGCGTCCTTGGAGACCAGTCTGGAGAAGAACTTGGTCTCCTGCTTCACCTGGTCTTGCTCGTGGCACCTCACCATTGTTGTGATCACCTCTGTTCCACTCTGTAGCTGCTGTGGAGTCTATAGGAGTGAGTGTGTGTGTGTGTGTTAATGCTATTGACTCATCATCTGAATAGTTCAAGATCCGGAAATGAAGCTGCTCGCCAACCGAAACAGAGTATTTTTGGGAGAAGCATGATCAATTTGTTGGAGACCCTCCTCGAGGTTTTAGAGGGAGTCTTATTATAAATAATATTATTTCTAAAGGGAAAATTACGTTTCACAGCAGTAAACTGTATACTGTTACGGTGAACTTGAAAGTGTATTATGTTATCACGGTTTTATCTCTTTAATGGTGTTAAAATTTATTTAAAATGCCAAATATACCCTTTACCCAAACAATGTAAGCAATGAAAACAGAATTTTAGGATGTGAACGGTGGAGAAGGCGGGTTTTGCCGGCGAGTTCGGAGATGGCGACTGTGTAATTATTTTGATTTTGTAAATTAAAGGGCAATTTGGTCATTATGTAAACTAATACTCTCACGTGTGTGTCATGTAAATAAGAAATGAATGTTTTCCATCCATTTTTAACGATATTTTGTCACTATTTTCTTTGGGACCGTGGTGACATAATACACTTTCAAGTTTACTGTAACAACACAATAACCATGAATAACTCACCGTGAAGATATATAATTTCCTCTTTATTTTCATATGTGAATAAACTGGGAATTTAATTGTACTATTACCATACATTTTCACTATATGTAATTCATGCATGTAGTGAAAGATAGTAGCAATCTATACTTTTTCTGATGAAATACGATAACGACCAATCATTTAATTATTTGTGGGGTCTCTTTTTTTTACTATTTCATTTCAAGACTCGAGTAAAATAATCAAGTGCTCAAACCAGAATTTTTATATGAACACGTTACCTCCTAATAAAAAATAATTATTTAATATTGAGAGATATTTAGATAAAAACCCACTTATTAAAAAGGTAAGTTAACCACCTGAGTTTGGTATAATAATCCAACTATTCACTTCCTAACTTAATATCAAAGTTTGAACCTTAGATATAATATCGAATGAGAAATGGTGTACCTCAAACAGCAGGAGCATCCAAAATTTCCTCTTATATTAATTTACTTCCCTTGAAACTTAATATTTCATTCACCAAGCAAACTAATTAATGGTGATGAAAAGGAGATTAAATGCTGTGGAGAGATTTGGGGCCATGTATGATGATCTAATAGTAGCAAATAAGGTGAAAAAGAGTAGTTGACAAGTAGGTGAGTTTAGTTAATTAATCAAGAACCTCCATAGCCATTTATGAGAGGTTGAGGGCATGAAAGCTCTTATGATATATCATTGGGTTCACAATTTTCTATAATTGGATTCCACTTGATACCCTTTCCTTTGTCCCCTCTAATTATGATTCGGTTCGGCTAATAGTTCATGCGCATTTATGTTGTTCCCACCTTTTCGGGTTAATTTAAGACATCCAAAAATCAGAAACTTTAATCAACTTAATCATACGAATCTTAGTTAGCTATAGCTAATGATCACTTAGATAATTAATTGTGTTCCAAAAGATTAGAAATAGTGCATTATATAAAATTATTGACATAAATATTATGTTGAATGCAATAGTGTGAAGCCTTTTAAATAAGTTATGGATCAAACTAAATATGATATAGTAACAATAATAGAAAACACTACTAAATAGGTAATAAACTTAAAATAAAATTAAGAGCCCTAATTTTATTCTAATAGATACTTTTATAATGTCGAGATTAACGGTTTATATAATTTTAATATGTGATGTGACTCAAAAAAATTATTTTAAAATCTTGGTTTAGATCCGTTACAGTTATCATAGAAATCCTTTTACTTTTTATACGAAAAGACTCTTATTGTATAATAGAATATTCTATTATTTTAGTATTTCGTTAAGTTTTCGAATTTTTTTGGAAGAGAAGTTCATTAAAGAAGTTTGACTTTTTGCTCAATAAACCTATTTCTTTCTTCTTCTTTTTTCTCGCTCTTTCTTCTTCGATTTTATTACTTTATGGATCGTACAATTAGGAAAATTAAAATGGATTCTTAACTCTTTTCTTTATATGTAATTGGATCTTTCACAAGGCGGGAAGCGGGCTAATCCATCTTTGTTATGTAATATAAGTGGAAGACTGACTCTCTCTCTCTCCATTGAAAAAAGGTCTTCCATCATTCCTTGTTAACTCTTCCTTGCTGAATTGTGCTTGCTTGCTTCAATCAAACAATCAATAAACTCGTACCATCCAGACAGTTATATAACATTTATCAGATTTGTGAATTAATAAAAAAAACAAATAATCAAATTTTATTTGTAAATGTTTTTCCTCGTGAAAAATGATTGTTTTTTTAAGTTGCATCGTATTCCTAATCTATACATAAATTCTTCATGTCCAAACTCACAGTTTCTAAATAAAAAGTGTGGGCCTCAAATATCGCTGAGTGTCCCCTCAAGGACACGTAAAGAGTGTCCCCTCAAGAACACGTAAATAACGATCGTACTATACTAATAACATCAAAAAAATAACCAAACTTATTTGTAAGTACTTTCCTGCAAATAATGATTGCACTTGAAAAGGGAAGCTTCTTAGAAATGATGAGCTAAGTGCAACCACCAACAAACAGGGTACCCCTTACAGTAGGGGTGAGCATGGGCCGGGTTGAACAGTCTGCGACTAATTTTTGGGCCCAACTCGGACTCAACGGGTTGACCATTTTCATGTCCATTCCCGGCCCATGAAGAGTGTTGTCCGCCAGACAAGTGGGCGGGTTGAGCCCGGACGGGTTCCGTGTTAGTCCAGCCCGTCCATAACATTAAAAAATAACATATTGTACACAAAAACTGATTGCAAAAATAAATTATGTACACAAAATCACATTGCAAATTTAATAATTCAATATCACAAAAACATATTGTCAATAATTTTAGAGTAATTTATATGGAAATTGTGGTTTTCAAATTTGTTTGCTAAAAAAAACTTAAAATGTCTCTTTCAAAATTAACGTGTGTTTAGTTAGTTAAGTTCATTAGCCCGGGTTAGACCGGGTTGGTCCGGACATTTATGCTCACCCCTACCTTAGAGAGTGAGGTGCTTTGCCTAACAGAGGACTCAGGACCCCACTGTTATTAAATACGTCTGTTGGGGCTTAATTGTACATTTTGGATTATTTCAAGGACGAAAATGTGAATAGAGAACAAAGAAGAAGGGCCGATACGTGCAGTGAACAATGCTGTTATGAAAAAAATAATCCGGTTCTTACTACGGTTCTTCAGTTTAGTTCTGATTCTATTCGGTTGGAGCCGATTGATTTTCAATTTTCGATTTTCAATTTATGTCTGCCTATAGGACGAGTTTGACACTAATTTACAACAAAAAAGTAAAACTTTGAATTTGCAAACACAATAAATAACATATTCTCGCAATGTATGTCCCATTAAAACTGGTTCAGTTCTGAACCAAGTAACCACATTTCTTGGTGTGTAAGAATCAAAACCAAAACGAAATCTTAATTCTCTTAAAGTTAGAGTCAAAACTGAATCATCGAGTTTAAAATTCCCACCCCTACTTAAACTACTTGAATCCCATAATGTGGAGTTGAGACGGGCCGAAATCTTAAAACCTTACATTGGGCCAGGCCCATTTTATGGTTCCGAAAAAGTTGTGCAGGCCCCATATTACATCCAACTCATAATGAAGCCCAAATCTATAAATGTTGGACCATGTAATCCGATACACACACATAAGTTCAATACAAACGTCCGAACGGTCTCTGTCCGTTCGATCTCGTTTTTGATGGCCCAGATTATGGGAAAATTACAGTGGCAAGTCAACGTAATATTACATCATTTAGCGTCAATTTGCACATAATAAAGAGCAATTGAATCCTTACTCAGCTATGATTTAATTTTTGAATTAACTTGCAACGTAATTTCCGGCATTTCTAATTATCTTATTCTTACCTGAGTATAATCCCGAACAATTCTATTGTAGAAGATAGACGATCTCTTCTCCCGAACCCTTGATCAGCAATACCCAGAAAATAATTACAACAATTCCTTGGTATCCCAAGGGCTTCAAGAGAAATAACAACAAAAAACCAGGGAGGACGTCCAATGCACTCTTGGTATCCCAAGGGGTTCAAGGGAAATAACGACGAAAAGATCGAGTTCACACAACCCTGGACTTCTTGCATGGAGGGCGCAGTACGGGACCAAATATGGCAGCATACTACCGAGGGTTATATACAAGATGGAGCAAGAGGATGGCGGCGTGCTATTAAAATTGCGTGCTACGGGGGCATATTTTCCCTTATAGCTAACCCATAAATGCTCTTTTATCATTCAACACTCACCATGGATGCTGATAGCAACAGAAATTGAACTGGATATGAACTCCAAGAATTATACAGCTAAGGGAAGGGGAGCCTAAAAGTGAAATGCTTAACTACCAAGTTCGTAGCAACTGAAAGGTACACAATTTTTTAACAAGATTTGGAAGGTAGTTTAATGAAATAAACAAAGTAAGCCACTGACATGATCTATTCCAGGCAAGTGTTCTCACTATCGGATATGTCAAGGGAGGATATGCTCTGATCCAATGGCCGCCTTCCAAAGAACAATGAATCATCCTCGATATCAAACGAGCTTCGATGTTCCTGATATTAGTTAGACAAAAATTCAAACAAATGTCAATGGAAAAGATGAGATTTTTCTGAAGGAAGAAATAACATTGACCTAGCAAGATACTTTGGATAAGAAATAATAGCACCTAGAAAAAACAATGCAAAATCCTAATTTGGCCACACGGCATAGCAATTCAATCTATTTTTTATCATTTTGCAAGGGTATGCATTATATCCTTTCAAATAAGCACTCGAAAGTCTAACATGGTGAGCTTCTGTCATCAGAATGGTTAGTAATGAATGGGTCATGTCATTAGATGGAATAGGAGGAAAAATAAAAACAAATTATGGCATCATATCTGAAATAGAAGTTATATAATGACCTCAATTTAACAGAAAATAATAATAATGTGCATTAAGAGAACAGATCAAATGACTGAAACAATTGCTGCAAATATTGCATACAGTAACAACAATGGAAAAAAATGAGAGAAACATGTAAGGACGGTTATTCTCTTGTAAGATTGTAAAAAGAAAGAATACTTACTATTTTTTTT
>JAYMTP010006976.1:0-11494 GCA_036897365.1 Geranium brycei | reverse complement strand
TTAGTATTAAAAATATTATTTTTTTAAAAAAATAAAAATTATAAAACATAAAAACTATGTTTAAGAACCATTTTTAATTTTTAATATTTAAAATATATATATTAGAATCAGTTTTTACTATATGAGGACAAATTCGACATTTCATGTCATTATTAACACCGTTAGTGATGAGTGTGACTTTGGTAATTTTCAGGGAGGCTCACAAGTAACTTTTTCATTTCGAAAGAGGTAAGTGGAACTTTAATAAACTTTGGGGTTATGTAAACTTACCCATTTTATTTATCATACGAAGCAAGTGATCAAGCAATAATTACATTTATGTATACATGAAAATAATCGGGTGTTGTGTTATACTTTATTTATTATACCATAGTAAGTGATCGATAAATAATTATATTTATTACAGTATTAATGTATATGGGTGTTGTAAAATCATGAACCCTACTCAGTGGATGAATTAATTATATCGTCAAATTCAATTTGCTTAGAAACTCAGATTAGAACTAAAGAAATGCAAATTTATATATCAAGGTGACTCGCATATAAACACCCTCGAGAAGGTGTACGAAATGACAAAAATATCCAAACCCGACAAAAAACGAATGTCACTAAATCCGCCTTCTTACCATCCCTTAAAAGAAACAAAATTTTCTAAACTCATGGACCCAATTTTGGACACAGATAAGATAAGGACACGTAATCACTAAACCCGCCCATTGTCATCCCCATGGGCCAGTGAGGTTGGGCCGCCAACATTTGGTACAATGGGCTTGAAGCCCACTTGAATAATCAACAAAAACCCAAAACAAACCATGGTGAAAAGGTGTGAGTGCAGTACACAGAAACATCTCCCCCTTCACAAGATAATACTTATCCAAATCCCATTATTCAGGTGGCAGTCCACAGAGTTAATGTACACACTGATTTTGACATGTAACAATACATAGTTTCAAAAACCAGCACCCAATAAAAATCCATTTCCTCTCTCTATATAAACCCATTTCAGCTTCTCATCTCAGAAACACTCTAAAATTGTCTTTACAAATATATTCATCATCAGATCAGAGAAGAAGATGTCAGGAGCTGCAATGGTGGAGGTGTGGATGGGGAAGATAGGGAAGCTGAAGGATAAGGTACAAGCCAGGAAGCCATTGATGCCATGTAGAGCCAAAGAAGCTGTTTCAGAAGCAAAACCAGAGAGCAAGGTGGTTGCTGACATAGAATCCTCAACATCAACACTCTCTGAGTCCACAGTCTTCATGCTCATGGACCGGTTTTCGCCTTACTGATGATCATCATAACATCAACAAATCATCATCCTAGCATATGTATGTAGATGTTAAGATGTTTGTTTACATGTTATGTGTATGTACATATATGTGTATATACAGACTTTCAGGTGAAAATCATCCTTGTTATGCAAACTAGGACCCTGTATAAACAATCAGTAATGTGATCACGTAAATTAATATTAAGTTGATTTCTGTTGTAAACACGATATTATATGATGTAAACACGAATGAGTTAATCTCAGTTGTTGAATATATCTAATTTAAAAACCCGTATTAATTCTTAGTTTGCATTTATAAAAAGGGTTTTCACCATAACCTCTATACATACAGGTATATATCTACATTGTACATGGAAATTTACACACAATGTTTCACAGGAACACACCTGGAATCTAAGGTTGGTGTCCTTGAGAAAAAAAAAGGTATGTTATTGTAGGAAACCATAGACTGCATATCTGTTAATATGTTAATTTACATGTTATGTATTAACATTATACATTCTTTTAATCTCTGTATTTCACTTACAAACAGCATCACAGCTATGCATGCCATGTCTGTTCTAGTATATGCATAAATAAGAACATATCTGCTTTGTACACAAGAATCTGCAGAAAATGATTCATAGGAACAGAACACACCTGCAATCTTAGCTTGGTGCCGCTGCCACAAAAAAAACCACGTTCTTTCAGAAAATCACGAGGTGGTGGATTCTTCATTGCTCGTGGAGGAAATTTCATGGATGACATTAGTTTCCTCATGAGCCCACTTCGTGACCTCTCTTGCATACCTAAGAGCCTCATCGACGCTTTCCTGATCCAACCCGGTGACCACTTTGGCATAGAGCCTGCGCTCGTCGGTGATCGCCTGGAACAGCGCCTTGAACTTGGCCGCGATGTAATGTGAGGCTCGTATGGCCAGCGAAGGGTTGTTGTTGCTGTTGCTGCTGGTGGCGTGGTTATGGCTGATCACGGGGTGGAAGTCTGAGAACCACTGGCAGCTGGTGAGGGGAACCCGCTCGATCTTTTCCTCGAAGAGGTCGAATTTGTTGAGTACGAGAAGGAAGTCTTTGTCGTTGAAGGAGGGATAGTTGACTATGCTCTCGAATAGCTGCTTGCTTGCCATCATCTTGTTTATGGGGATTCTGCTGCTGTCTTCTATGCATTGATCGTAGTCGATCAACGAGACGCAGAATAGGACAACATCAACGTCTTCGAACATCTCCAACCACTTGCAGTTTCCTCCTAGGTTTCTTGGATGCACTCTGATGAGTTCATATCTGCCAATGATGAAACAATAGCATTCTGAGTCGTGTTGTTTTGTAAGAATCAACGAAAGAAATTTTGTTCGTTAAAACTAGGATAATTGCAAAAACTTTTCATTTACTATTCAACTTTTGCAATGAGTTTCCGTATTCTTGGTTAATTGCAAAAATGCATCAAAACAGACAGAAAATGGGCCGTATACAGGCATCAGACCTCCAAAAAAATTTCAAAATGACACAATTACCCTAGGAATAAAAAACAAATACTCGCAATTCTTTGATTTTAAAAGGGTATTTTTGTATGTTCAATTCATTTTTAATGGTGCCATTGGCAGTGCAACAAAAAGACAAGTTCACGGCAAGGTTTTGCAATTACGAAGTATACGAAAACTTCTTGCAAAAGTCACGTTAGATTGAACACGAATAGTTTTTGCAATTATCCCTCAAAACTACATGGACTCTCTCCACGTGAAGCAATAAATGGGAAAAGATTATATGTGAGGTGCGAGTCAAAGAAAAAGCTCCCATGTCAGGATTCACATCTTTTGTGAGAAGCTAACAAGGGTTAAACTAAGAATTTGGTTATACATTCAAACTTGTTCGAGGTTTGCAAGATGTATAATGAATTAATGATCATACAAGTAGCATATGATTTGTGGAATAGAAGTTACCTTTGGGAGTCATCATGCTGATAAATAGGATCCAGATTGTTGTCTTGCGGAAGTTTGGGAAATGAAAACTCCATGGAAGTAAGTCTGTTGGATGAGGCAACTCCCTCAGCATACAAGATGTCCATGTCAGATGGCTCATAGTCTGTTCTTGAAACCTCAACAGCCTGTGTAGTGAAGTAGGCATGAGTAAATCATCGAGAGTCATTTGTTATTTTATCATTATCCGTCTCCACTTTGATGGGTGAGTCTTGAAACTATGGTAAAGGTCGTTGCCTTGTGACATGGAGATCACGAGTTCAAGTATGGAAATAGCTCCCTGCATGTTTAAGTCACACATCTAAAGAATGTGGATTGATTGGCCACTTGATAAACATCTTGAGGCCTCCACCCATCAGCTTGAGTTTTTAGGTGGGTTGGGCTTTAACACTGCAAAAGCAGGAGAAGGCTGCAAGCCGGTTCTGCTATCTATAATCTATACTTTTGATGAATGATACTATACAACATTAAAGACCGTCTCATGAAGTAAATTTGGAAATAGAAATATCAAATTTCTTGGACTAGCTAAAAAAGACGATATAGCATAGTCTCACCTTCTCGAGGAAATACGTAGCAGCTCTGGGCAGCAACTGTAGTTCATTCCTCCTGTTGTATGTAGCTTGAATGGCCGGATCACTCCATAACTCTTCAACATATGGCGCATATTCGCGAGAAGCGGCTGGGAATATGACTTCCACGTTGCCTGCTTCCATAACATCAAGAAGCCAATCTGAAAACTTTTTCAGTCTTTGTCCAATTGAATATATTGTCGTCCCCTCAATCTGGTTTGTGTTCCTTGCTGAAGAGAAAGTGAAGTTTTAACGCTCAACTATACAATATAAAGCAAATTACTACAATCTGTAGGTTCACGGTAAATATATTACTGATAGTTTGTGATCTAGCAACTACAGATTCACACAGTACTACGAGACTACATTAACAAAAAGAAACATTCTGACCATACAATAAGGCTACATTTCGTATAAATGATAGGGAAAATGACAGATAGATACACCCAACAATACACGTTTCTCACATAATATCCCTAACTTTTGAAAAAAAAAATCGCCAACTCACCCAACTTCATTTTCTCATGTTTAACCTTAATCTATCATCATTAAAGCCATGTGTATCTAAAACAAAGTTGTGTGAGTTGACAAAATATTTTGAAGTTAGGGGGTAGTTATGTGAAAAGGTGCATTTTAGGTGCACCTAATTATCCCTAAATTATACAATCAATCATCTTTGCAAAAACATGACGCTTGGAAACTAATTGCAAGGATTCCTCCCTCAATATCGATCTAGAGATTTTTAGCATTAACGAAAGAGGGTGCATACTGACTACATGATAATTGTTGGATTATGTCCTATTTATGGACTGACAATTTTTTTATCTGTGCAATGTATAACATAAAGCCACTCATCTTACCTGAAGGACCGGGTTGATCAATAAACTCTCTCCTCTTCCGAGCAAAATATTCTTCTTCAAATTGTGCACGAGCCCGAAGAAGTAAACCAAGATAGGAATACAAATTGCTTTGGATTGTGAACTTAAGATTTTGACGCTCATCTTCAGAGAAGGGAACGTTATAGAGAATCTTGGCCTGAAATAGACATGCAATACATTAATGTTGCTAAGAGTTACTAACTGCACAAGATTCTTGCTCTCTAGTTTATTGTAATAGAGACGGAGTGGAGGGTCAGATGCATTTGCTCATGCATCATATATACTTGGAAGTCAATATAACAACATACAGAAGCGTTCGAGAAAGCTGCTGTTATTTCATCCATGTTGAGATACAGATATATCTCGTATGTGAAATCATTGTCTACATATTTTGTTCTCAACACGATGCAGAGTAAAATTAAAAGGAAATGATTAATTAGTACGCAACAACTAGAAAGAGGCATTCACCGTCATTACCACATTAGCTGTGGATAAGCGTAAGTAAAAGATAAAATTTACTGTCTCCAGCAATGTTTTTACCTCTTTAAAAATGGTGCTTGTGCCAGATTTATCATAACCAACTAAAAGAAGTTTACAAAGCATCTTCTGCCTGAGGTCGTTTGGATCAATCACTTCCTCGCTTGAAGGATTAGTCGATTCAGAATAAATTGGCAAAGCCAGGAGAGAACAAAAAAGTTTCGTTCTAGTCTGCAAATAAAGTATCATTGTGATTACATGAACCCTGACAGTTAAGAAGAAATAGGAAAAAAATCATCCAAATCACACCCATATCAATACCTTTCCCCAGATTTGGCCCTTCAAATTCTTCTGTCCTTCTTCCGAGTATGTCCCGTCTGCATTGAACCAAAAGTGTGGACTTCCTTCACACTTCTCTCCTGCCAACTGGAATCACTTAACAGAATCTCATTGTTATTACAAGTCTTAAGAAAATTATGTATGAAAAAAATAGTTGTGTTCATGACAACAACCTTTAGAATAAGGAGCTCTCGTTGGGTAATTTCTCGACCGTTTATCAATACATTTGTGTTCCCGTTGCTAGCTTCTCTCTTGATTGAACCTCCAACTTTCAGCTGGGGAGTTATAATCTGACATGGTTTCTCTCCTTGCTGTTTAAACAAAGATCAAACATTAATTCCATTCGGTAAAAAGCTTTACAAAAGGAGAGAGAGAGAGAGTAGAATAATGATCACCTTTCCCCAGAAACCAAAAACTTTGTCATACCAATATCTCCCCGGTCTTAGATTCTTTGGCGGGTTTGTGCAGCCCTGCAACTGAATCAGCTCGTCTAGACAAAGGGGATCGTCATTCACATAAACAAGATCTGGTGGTAGCTGATTTGCTGCACATAGAATCTCATCACTCATCACCTGTTTAAGTTGCGCTTCAGCTAGAAGCCGCTTAAGCATCCGAGAACACTTGCCCAAAGTCCCTCTCTTTGACTCGTCGATACCAAAACCAATACAGTCGATACATTTTCTTCCTTCTGGCATCGATCCCATTGCTCGCAGAACACAACCACTACAATACTTTGCATCACACACAATACAGACCTCCTTTGCAGTGAACCTATTTCCTCTAAAGCACCGATAACACGACCCCTTCTTGCCATTCCTTTCAATTCTCTGTGGCACACAGATATCTTGAGGCTCGGATTGGCAGCTGATATCTTGGGGCTCGGACTGGCTAGATTCTTCGCCAAGTGTATAACTCAATTCAGGATCAATGAAAGTGACTGATGGCCTTTTGACATGACGGGGAATTTCAGAGTCACGATTGTCCCCTTCAGAAGAAAACCCATCTGAGGAAACACTGTCTGAGCTCAAACCCGATTCAGGCAGCAACTCCAAATTTGTGGAATTCTCGTGATCTTGCAAACCAGCACCTCTCATGTGACCACTCTCAGTTTTTCCCAACAAATCAGATCTTCCTGACAGCTCACAAGAATTATCACCATCCTCGGAAAACTTATTTGATGGCTCTGGCTTGAACTCGTCATCACTAACACAACCTGACGACGGATCCAAGCTATCTCCCTGAACTGAAGATGGATCCGACATACCACTCAAATAACCTAATGCACCAGAAGGTACCACAGCAGCATCTCCCGAGCATAGCTCTGGTTTGCTCGACCGATTAATCTTCACCACTGGTTGAACGACTGGCAATGACAGCTTATGCAACGGAGAGGCAGAGGGAACCTTGGTGGCCACTGGTATATGCTTGATGTTGACTGGAACGGCTTCGGGGACATCATCATAAACCACAGGAGGACCCTGATACTCTGTGGCAAATGAGTACTCCAAGCTATTGTAATCATCATCGTCATCGTCCTCATGACAAACAGCCGAAGACATAGATGGCAAAATCTTCTTGAGAAACATATCTCCAACTTAACTCAAAACTCCACACAAAACCAGCAACAACCCTAACCCCCAAACCTCTCAAATGCTATAAACCCAAGAATCTACAAACCTCTAATTTCACAACCCCATCAACAAAAGCCAATTTTTCCAAAAACCCACAATCCAAAACCAACAAAACTCAAAAACCCTCAAACCAAAATCAGCAAAACCCCTCTTCCTCAACCTTGTATCAAGCAAGCTCCTCCATTTCCTTGTGATCCAAAACCATATTTGAAAAAACAAGAGAGTGATCACAAGAGAGTGAATCTATACCAAAAACTCATCAACCCATGAATCTATAAACCTCCAATTTCACAACCCAATCAACAAAACCCAACTTTTCCAAAAACCCACAAACCAAAACCCACAAACCCACAAACCAGAAACACCAAACCCTCTCTCCCTCAACCTTGTATCAAGCAAGCCCCTCCATTTCCTTATGACCCAAAACCAAATATGAAAAAACAAGATAGTGGATACAGAATTGAGGCCTGGTCTAGGAATAAACAATAGAAAAGTGAAGCTGGAGGGTTCCATGAAATAATCAGTCAAAGTGATTGAATGCGCAACAAGAAAAAACAGCGAAGCGAGTCTTCTCTTACCAAGTAAACGACAGCGACCGGAGAAGAGAGAGGGTAAAGAGATCGTTTTCCACAGAATATTATTAAAAGAAATATTTGCACATCGACGCGTTGAGAGACAGGAAATTGCCGGGAATTGAATTGGTTTCCATGGAAATGGTCTTCGGCTTTTGAGATTGATTCTGTGCGGGCGGGTGTACGGCAAAGGAAAGGATCGGTAGCTTCTTAGAGCTATACGTCGCCGTTTAGGGGCGGTCGCAGTTCTGAAACAGAACCGGATTAATTTTTTTGTATCGGTGCTGGTTAGATTGGGAATAGGTCTCTCGTACCCGCTCAAAAAAACCTGAACTCGACTTCTGCTCGATTTTTTTTTTGAGTTTTCCCGTCACGATCGAGACAGGTGCATCAAGTGTCCGTCAGATTATGTTTTCTTTGTCATTCCTAATTTGGTTTCAACCAATTAAAACCATTTGATTTTTTTCAAGTCTTTATCTTCCATTTGATTTATGAGTCTATTTATATTAATTTAGACTCAACTAATAAAGCAAAGCTCAAAAATTGGTAATTCTGGAAATTAATAACAAAAGTTGAACTTTGTAGTTTAAATATTACAACTCAATCGATGTGTAAAGTTTACGATATAAATATTACAATTTATTTGGTTCGAGATCGACTATGTTGGTATAATAAACAATCCTACCTTTTTAGAGGATAAATGAAACAAAATTAATTAGTTCTCTTAAATATATAACTTAAAACGAACCATTATTTACTATTCTCAATTTTTTTTATTGAGAATCGGGAACAGCTTCATGTCCAAAATGAACAGCCCTGATGGGAATTGATCCGGTGGCGTTCCAGTACGTGAAGGCCAAGGAAGATATGGTGGTACACAGCCATCTTTGGATATCAGCCGTTCGATATGGAAGATCAAAGGCTATTAGAGAGAGAGGAGAGAGCTTATGGGTTTGTGTGCCTCGATGAAATTGAAAGGAAGATGACAGTACTGTAGCAATTGGGCCTGAGCCCAGTCCAAATGAGCAGTGGGGTTTTTCTATTTTTGTCTATTTTCAATTTTTGAATTGTCAAAATGTTGACGAGGAGAACAAAACACATCAGAATTGACACTTCAAACGATTTTGTCATGTTAGACTAATCTTTGTTCAAGATAAGGATGGGAATAGGGGAGTTATATGATCTTGTCTCGGTTTGAGAATATTGAATTCATGACGGATCTAACATTTCAGAAATGACAAAAAACATATTGGAGGTGAATTTTTTAATTATATTCCGTCATAAATAAATTGAAATACCGTATATATGTCAGGTTCGAGATATTCTATTATTATCAGCTAGAAATATAACGTCATTGAATGAATTTGTTTTTTTTTCTTAACAAACTCTTTTTTCATGTTTAAAGTATTTTGTTTCATTAGAATAAAACCAATAAACAACTTTTAATAGAAATAGAAAAAAATATTATTGAAAAACTAGAGATGTAAACCAAATTTGTTTAGACTATTTTTAAATATGCATACAAGAATCCAGCTAAATGTAAGACTTGGTTCATAACGGTTTCCCACTAACGTGAGCGTTCATTTTAATTTGTACTTCTTAAAATTGTTAACAAGACTGCAATTCAACGTGTTTTATAAAAAATCGGCTTGTCCGATTAATCGATAATCAATCTCTAATTAGTTTATGATTAGTCTCATATTAATTCTTAATTAATCATTTTAATCCAATTAATTTTCAATTTATTCTAAACTAATTCCCAATTAATCTTCGTAATGCAATTCTTAATTTGAATCACATAGGTTACGATTGCTTGACTATGTGTCCCTAGCTAGCCATGAAAGTCTATTATGAAACTTGAAAAACATGTGGCTATAACAATAGGGTAATGGGTTGAGCAGAGATGGGTTGGCACTACTTGCTCCAATTAAATTCGGAGCATGTGTTGTGTTGCAGCATTTTGTAACAGAGACGAATGTTTTTGTCCATTTGAGGTTGTCTTGTCCAAATGACATGATGACATTTTCAAATGCTTTCATATATTTAATTAATTTACATTCTACATATTTTCATGCGAAAATTTCCGATTCTACGTCATTTAGCCCAACCTATTTAGGCGTGGACAAGTTATTAAATCATACTGGATCGGACCCTCTCTGGATACTTAATTACTAGAATCATATATTAAAATAAATTGTATGATTTTGAACGCAATTTTATTTTAGTTCGACCCTCAATTTTACCAAGTTGGAACTGGTTATTTTCGATTTTTAATTTAGACTCAATTTATAGGTTGAATTAAGTGAATTTAACCATATTTATAACTAAAAACTCTAAAATTATCAATTATAAAAAATATAATAATAATCGATTATTAAAATTTAGTTAGTATGACCCAATCAAATATAAAGTTAACAAATAAAATAATAATGATACAAGATAAATAACATAATATCAACATTCACTCTTAACGAAAACCATTAACCACAATGTTCGTAGAATTCTCATGCATATGACTAATAATATATATGATTGGTCGAATAAGAGAGTAGGTGATCAATTCTTATATGGGATCAGGGTGGTAAAACCTTCTTGTCCCATACCCGATACATTAAATAACATATATTTGTACAATTTTAATTATAAATGTCTTCAATTTAAAATAATATTTTTAAACATAGTTTAGCGAAATTGGTATTTTCTGTAACATATTATCGACCATTTTAGTCCCAAAAAAAACCTATCCCAAATCCGCCATTAATCACTAGTAGTTATGGGAAAGGATTTGACTTACATGCATGTCCGGGCTCCATAATTCGTTGACGAACTTGAACTCGACTTAATTAACTTGAAGTTGCATTCACGATCTTTAGATAGTGAAAGATCCACAATTTTCCAAATTTCTCTTGTAAGAGTACATACAATACGGAAATTAAATGTTGGTCTATTAATTAATAAGGAGGTCGATGAATTAAATGAATATGGATATGCGAACTGGTGGTCCCAACTCACCTGCTTCAACACAACGTATCATCCACAAATCAACCATCTCATATCAAAAAATATATAAAATATCCCATATATTTTTAACACTCAATTTATTGGTTCAAAAAGGTTGTTTGGTAATATTTGAAATATTGGGTCATGGCTACAACCTAGGGCTAGGTAAATGAAGCTGTTGAGTGTTAAAACTAACCAAAGACATTTCGTCAGGACATTAATTTCACACCTATGACGATGCATTGTGTTCGTCCAGTCGATGACGTACAATTAAAAGTCGTCTGAATTAACCTAATGACATAAATTTATACGTAAAAAATTATGAGATTTTTATCGATCGAACAGTGTACTAAAGTGTTTTTTGTGATGCTTATTAAGCATGGATCCGTCTTTATTGAGTGTAAAACTCCGATGTCCATCTTTTGCACGTAAGGCGGATTATATGTAAAAAACGATAACAGATCGAATGTTAACCCAAGGTTAGATGAATTATTATTTCGAAAGTGTAAGCAGTATTCTAAAAAAAATTTGACTTGTCCGATTAGTCACTGATTAATTCATGTTTAGTCCCCGCTTAATTCTCAATTAATCATTGAATCCGATTTATTTTCCTACTAATCCCCAATTAGTCTTCATAAATCTCTCTCCGCCCAACCAACGTCTAGCATTTTGTAGAAGGGATAATCTCATCTAGTTACTGCTAGTTTGACACAATTCTCACATAACTACACCTAATATATATTTTTCTCTTGTAAACCACGCTGACTT